>RJWJ010000201.1:140130-334739 GCA_004363605.1 Indri indri
CTACAGGCATGCGCCACCATGCCCGGCTAATTTTTTCTATATATATTTTTAGCTGTCCAATTAATTTCTTTCTATTTTTGGTAGAGACGGGGTCTCGCTCTTGCTCAGGCTGGTCTCGAACTCCTGAGCTCAGGACAATCCGCCCGCCTCGGCCTCCCAGAGTGCTAGGATTACAGGCGTGAGCCACCGCGCCCGGCCAAAAATAATTTTTAAAATGGCAATAGTAAGTCATTCCCTATCAGTAATTACTTTAAATGTAAATGGATTAAACTCTCCCAGAAGACATCAAGTAGCTGAATAGAGAAACAAACAAGCAAAAACCAAGGTCCAACTATATGCTGTCTATCAGAGGTGCACGTTAGATAGAAGGACATACAAACAGGCTGAAAGGGAAAGGGTGGAAATAGAAATTCCATACAAATGCTATCCAAAAGAGAAAAGGGATGGCCATACTTCTATCAGGCAAAATAAACTTCAAGTCAAAAACTACCGCATCAGACAAATAAGAACATTATATGATAATAAAAAGGTCAATTCACCAAGAAGATACAGCAATTACAAATATGTATGCACTAATAGCAGAGCACCCAAACATGTGAAGCAAGTATTGACAGAATTGAAAGGAAAAATAGACAGTAACACAATAATAGTGACTTTTTTACCCTACCTTCAATAACAGATAGATCAACCAGATAGATCAATCAGGAAACATATAGACCAACTGGACCTAACAGACATATATAGAACACTTAGCAGCAGCAGAATAAACATTCTCCTCATGAGCAGACAGAACATGCTCCAGAATGGATCACATGTTCAGGCCACAAAATAAGTCTTAAATTTAGCAAGATTGAAATCATGCCAAATATTTTTCTAACCACAGCAAAATGAAATTAGAAATCATTACGAAAAGTAAAACTAGGAAATCCCCACATATGTGGAAATTAAACAACACACTCTTGAACAACCAGTGTACCAAAGAAGAAATCAAAAGAAAAATTAGAAAATATCTTGAGATAAAAACGAAAACACAACATACCCAAAATTATGGGATTCAGCAAAAACAGTAGCAAGAGGGAAATTAATAGTGGTAAACACTTATATTAAAAAAGGACAATCTCAAATTAACAACCTAACATTCCGCCACAAGGAACAAGAAAAAGAACAAACTTATCCCAAAGTTAATAGAAGAAAGGAAACAATAAAGATTAAAACAGAAATAAATGAAACAGAGCATAAAAAACAATAGAAAAAAGAAATGCATGAAGTTGTGAATAGTCCACATGAGGGACTAAGGTTACTGATTCGTCCTCATCAGGATAACCAACGCACTGGAAATGAAACAGAGGAATAAAAGTTGGTTTCTAGAAAATTTGTTTAAATTGTTTAGTGGATTGAAACACCATGGGCAACTAGTGGTTTATGCCTAACTTTTAAAAAGGTTCAGAATGGTTAAATTCCCTCTAATTTGGCTAAAAATGCAGGGAGAGAGGATGGCATTAAGAATCAAGAGAGAGGAGTCACTTGTACTTCAACTTTTCTTGTTACGCTGCTGTAGGGACAGCATGTGTCTTACTGGCAAGCGGCACTCTCTGAGAATGACTCTTTCTATAAATAAGTGAGATTTTTACCCACCAAAGGGTTGCTTTTAAAATAGAAACTATACATTATTTTAAACAATTGAGGCGTTAAGGTTAATGTTGTTAACAGATGAATGCAATGTTAATCAAAACCTGAACCTGTGGGCTTTCCAACAAAGAAATGTTAAACAAATATAAATACACTGGAGTTATTTGTTTTAAATTTTAACTTTTTATTTTCTGAAAAGGACATGTAAATGTCAAAAGCAGTTTTGAATTATGAGAATTTATGATAATACCAAAAATAATTCATTTGGGTTGCCAAGTGGCATCTACTGATAGATCAGATTTTTTGAGTGACCTACAGAAAATTTAAGCTTCCAATAGGCGTATATTTTTCATTCAAAAATAAAGCTTAAAATTGCAGGTATGTTGTGCGGGGGGGATGGAAATCATGCTGGCAGCTACAAAATGCTGTTAAATAATTTATATCAAGACCATTCTAACACCGATCAATGGATTTATAATCTTTTGAAACCACTGGAATTCTAGAATGCAAAAAAAAAAAAAAAAAAAGGAAAAATCACCTTCTGGTGTCCATGATATGATTAGGGAGTCTAAAATGAATTCGTGTTCCAGGCAAAGCTTTGGCCAGCTTGAAATCTCCATCAATATTTTATGCACATTGTCATTGTTTTTCACGGGGGCCCAGGAAATCCTGCTACCCAGGCATAGGTCAGTGGCATCTCATCAGCTTCAACAGCCTCCCTGTCATTCCTTCCTTCTGCCTTTCCTGTTACGTCTGCAGCTTTTAGTTTACCTCCCAGTATAGACTTATGCCCTTCGCACAAGTCACGTTGGCTCTTCAAACAGAGGTCCCAACCCATTGCTTCAGATATCCTGAAATGTATACCTATCTGGATATTTATGGATACCATATGTTCATATTACTTCTAGAAGGATCTCTAGCCTCCCTTATGTGTAAGATCTAATAAATGATCTTCTATGGAAAAGACAAAGGGCAAATTTAATTAAGTGATTCCAAATATAAAGGAACTAAAAAGAACAAGTCTGATCAGGGGTCAAGAAAACACAATATGCATACACAAAGAGTGCAATGTGCACCATCCGAGAGACGGACACGCTTGAAACTCGGACTTGGCGGGGGGGGTGAGCAAGGGCAACATACGTAACCTGAACATCTGTACCCCCGTAATATGCTGAAATAAAAAAAAAATGAAAACACAATGTAAACAGCAGGATGAAGGCCCCCCCGAATCCATTTATTCACCAGCTTTTCTGATGGACCCTTTCATGGAAGGGCCCCGCTTAGAGGTAAGAAGTAATTTGGTCCTCATTGTTTTCTGCTCTAACATTTCATCTCAGACCAGGCTACTCTTAACCATGTTGACTATGACTCTCCAATACCAAGAGTTTCTTGGACTCAAAAGTTTATAACTCAATCTGCAATAGCACTCTTCTATAATCTGTAGTTTTAAGCATTTGCTCAAACAGGTGCAATATACAAAAAACTTAAAGGGACACTCACCTGCCTCGCAATTTTCAGCCACAAGCCCTTTATACAGATGGTGGCTGAAGGAAATCTTTACATCTTCTCCTTCCGTGTGAATGACCAAGAGACCGGCGGTTGTTCTGGCTGGGACCCCTTGGTCTGTAACTTTTAACCGTAGCCAGATAGGAAAATATTCTGAAGGTGGATTTTGCTGAAGTTGAATTTCTCCTGTACATTTATCAATAGAAAACAGTGACTGGGGCTCTGCAAAACTAAAAACAACAGTTCCATTGGGCCCCAAGTCTGGGTCATCTGCTCTCAGAATGGCAGTCGTCTGGTTTATAGGTGACTGGGGGGAAAGAAAGACATCAAAGGGGTTCTGTTCCCAAATAGGATTATTGTCGTTAACATCAGTGACATGTACTTTTATAATTACTGTGGTGCTTCTTGAGCCCTGGATGCTACAGTCTTTGGCCACAGCCCTGAATGTGTGTTGCGATCTGGCTTCTCGGTCGAGGGTGCGGCCGGTTCTCACTGTGCCTGCCGCAGGATCCATGGTGAATGCACCAGAGTCCTCACCCGTCAGAAAATACTCGGTTTGCCCATTCAAGCCTTCATCCTTGTCCATGGCCGAGAGTGTAAGAATCACTGTTCCCACTTCAGCATCTTCTCGCACAGAGGACTGGTAATAAAGTGTAGGGAAGGAAGGGCTATGGTCATTGTCATCCAAAACCCTAACTTGCAGATGGATTACAGAGCTCCTCGGTGGGTCCCCAAGATCAGAGCACAAGACGACAAGGGTAAAATTGCTGACTTGCTCCCGGTCCAAAGCACGAGTGGTTGAGAGTTCTCCTGATGTTTCATTTATAGCAAAGTACTCATCAGTATTTCCATCTATTAAAGAAAACAATTCAAAATTCATTTGAATTGAAATAACAGCACCCCTTGGCCAGCACTATATGTATTCACATATTCATTTATTCAAAAAACATGTATTTCCTGAGTACTATACCCTAGCACTTTTGTAAGGACTGGGGATATGGCAATGAACACGATAAAGGTTCTGCCCTCATGAAACTTCTATCCTATGGAGGAGATAAACAGAATAATATAATGCAATATATGTCTTCAACCAATGAATAATTAGCACTCTTGCTTTCACTGATTTGCAGCTGTATGTTTTTTTGTGTGTGTGTCTACAACTTTTCATATTTATATATTTTTCCTCTTTTATGTGAAATAAAATAATAGGAGTCTGGGATAAGAAACCGGATATAGTGCCCATTTTTAGACATCAATCAGATATGAACAGACTGGTTGTAGTAATTTCCCAACTGTTACTCACTATAGATTTTATGCCAAATATACTACCACAGAAGCTTCCTCTGCTACATCCCCATGGCACTTTGTGCATGAGTCGTAACACTTTTGAGATCTAGTTGGACACTTGCCTACTTCTTCCATAATGTAAGCAAGGACAATGTTTTATTCATCTCTGTATCCTTCGAAATAATCTGCCCTTTGCTATCTTCCATGGTACCAAGTGGAATAAAAATTAAAATTGAACATAAGAAACAAAAAGTTTTCAAAGACATTTTAAAGTAACTCTGAAAATTAGTGAGGAAAAATGTGGGTTGAAGACTGGCCAAGGATGAGGGGCAGGATGAAAGTACCAGGCCCAATAGCGTGAGAACTTACTGGAGTCCAAGGACCAGAGGCACATGGGGACGGAGTGGAATGGCATTCAGAGAAAACAGCAGCAAGAGGTAGTGTTGGGGCCAAGGAAAGAGGTCCTGAGTTTGTATTTATAAGACGTATTCATAGTTAATCTGTACCCGAAGTAGGGATGATCAGACGCGCCTACATTTCTGTGTATTCCTGGTTGATAAAGCAATTCATTCACTCAGCAAACATTTGCTGAGCACCCACTATGTGCTAAGTACATGATCGATATTGAGAATATGAGGAGAGAAAGATGTGATATGGCTCCCAAGTGTTTTCAACCTTGGAGGTAAGGCTGGTGGGTACTCAAACATTAAAGTACGGTGTGAAAAATCACTCGTGCAGAGGGATGGGAGGCACAGAGGAAAGAAGCCCAGCCTGTGGTAGGATGGCCAGGAAATGCTTATTAGAAAAAGTGACAGCAAAACTCACTCTTAAAGGGGAGAAAACCAGAATCTAAGTTTTGGAGAGAGTGTTCCATGCAGAGGAAAGAGCCTGTGTGAAGTCCCGGGGGTATGAGAAATTAATAGGCTGCAAATGTGCTAGTGTGACTCATGCACAGAGTTCCCTGGGGATCTTCACGTAGAGGGTAGGGACAGGGTTTGCAGTGGTGGCAGAGGGAAGACATGCATTTGAGAGGTAAGCAAGGGTCAAATCAGGAAGAGGTCTGTGTGTACTGCTGAAGATTCTCTACCTTCTCCTGAAATCGACAGGGGAGCCCCTGAAGGATTTTGGACAGGAAAGTGCCATGAATCAAATTTCTGTTATAAGAAGAGTACTGAGGCAGAAATGTCAAAGCTGGATTAGAAAATGGGAAGATTAGGAGGCTGTTATAGCAATCTACTTGAGCAACAAAGAGGTTATGAAATCACATGTGTATACGAGAAGTGGACATGTTCCAAAAATATGAAGGGGGAAAAATAAGGAGTTCGGGAGAAAGATTCATGCTCTGGCTTAGGAGAATGAGTGAAAGGTGTTTAGACCAGTCACCTTTAAAATGAGGTCTGAGTACAGCTGGGTTACATGAAGTTTTTCAAGGAGTTCACCTGGGAATAGGTAGTTCAATGGCAATTTTCAGAAGTTCAGTTTAAATAACCTTATTCCTAAAATTACTCTAAGACCTCACCTAGGATCATGGGATTTATCTTTCCCACATCCATGTTTATAATCACCCTTCTTGCAGATTAGAAAAGAAAGGCTCACCTCTCACCCACATAAATGGCTGCCAAATACAGGGGTCATTCCCAATATTGGTGTTCAGTGTTGAAACAGTGACTGGCTTTAATGCCAGGGGAGAACTGGCATTGTTAAAACTAGAACATTTTTAAAAAATAGTAGATAAAGGTGGGAGACATTGGGGTCCCGACTGGTAGCTGCAGACAGGCACTGGATGAAATGACCCGGTAAGAGCATATGTGTGTATGAGGAAAGAAAAATTAAAAATAACATAAAATTTGGTCATATGACAGAAACAAAAATAGAAAGCAAAAAGCTATCTCTTCTATCTGTACATCTATTAATGTCAGTATGGGAAAAAGTTCACAGGAGTTAGCAAGGGCAGATTTTTTAAAAATTCGGAGGGCTGCGGGAAGGAGGCGGGGAGGAAGCAGACCGCGCCAGTCAGTTCCCACTGGGTCTGTATTTTGCAGGGAAAGGCAACACTTATCAAACGCATAACAATCAACAGATAGTGTATGTCAGAATCCCGGGGAAAATTTTAATTAAAAAAATACTTACCGATTATACAATATTTAATGGCTTTGTTATTGCCAGCATCCATATCAGAGGCCAAAACAGTGTAGACCACCTGTGGCTCTTGGTTTTCCAGAATCTCCAGGTCATGACTGGGGACAATAAACTCTGGTGCATGATCGTTTTCGTCTTCGACAGTGCAGAGAATTGTCGTGGTACTGGACAGCGAAGGGACGCCCCCATCTCGAACAAGTACTGACATGGAACACAGAGACGGCGTGAATTGTGCCCTGCAATTCATACCTAAAATATATTGTTCTAACTAGACAGAATCAGACTAAACTAATCAGCTAGTACTGGATCGATAATATTTTATTTAAAGACACTGTACTGAAATGTAAAATTTCACCACTGAACTATTTTTTTTAAGCATCGTCAAAGGATCCCTTACCTCTAAGGGTGAAGATTTCTTGAACTTCTCTGTCAAGAGTGGTGGTTGTGACTACCTCTCCAGTGTCAGAATTTATCTCAAATAACCCAAATGAAGCACCTGGCATGATTTCAAACCGAAGCTTGGAATTGATTCCTTAAGGAAAATATAAAGAAAAACTTATCAGTTATCCCTTTGGAATCTATTCATCCATTTTCCTATTCTTTTTCCTTTGAACATGTTACGCCATGGATGAAATGGGCAAGATTCTTAAACAGCCTTCAAATTAAGGTAAAAGAAAAACACTTTGGGCTGTTCTTGCTAAATAAAAGCCTCATGGGCCGAAATGTTTGATTTTCAAAAGTCTTATGAGACTACCCCACAGTGAATGCTTCGGATTTTTTCCTTCCCATAAAAAATTTCTTATGAGTGTTCAACTCTACAACATATTCCTAATTACTCCTTCTAACACCCCTGATTGTGATTTAATGACATAATTGTAACCTTGCAGGACAAATGACAATTTCTGTAGATTGACCTTCTCTTTAAAAGCCTGGGCTCAGTTATATAGAGGCAAGCACATAGAGTTGCCTATGTGTGTGTGTTGTTTTGTTTTGCTTTTCACTTTGGATTCATTCTCCTATCTAGAGTGAGAAATGTGGTACCACATTATTACGCATTTTTAAAATAATTCTTCCCATATTTTTGTGGTTTCATTTCTCCCCTGAGAAAAGTACTACGTCATTTCCATCATTGGTTACGAAGATCATTCATATCATTAACTTTAATGAGTTAATTCCCCGCCATTGTAGTTTATTTGCATTTTACACAAGTTCCTTTCAATCATTTCCCTATGTTCTTTTCTTAACTGACAAGAATCTCGGTATAGATATAGTACTTAAATTACATGATGTTATGCTTTAAATAAAAGATAAAATACCATTCTTTTGGCTCTAAAAAAATTTTTCAATTACAAATTTCCCTCTCGCTAGTCTTAAAAAGTAAAGTTTAATTCCATTGTAGTCTAGTGGACACGATACAGGACTGAGTGCTGGACGGAGTGGAATAGGATTCTAGTTTTACATAAGAATGAATGAACATGTCTTCTTACCATATCTCTTGGAGGAGAAATATATTTGAGATGTAATACATATAATCTGCAGGCATTTTAATGACCTTGAGAAAAAAGTCTAATAATATAGGATCAATATATTTGATATGATATGGTCAGAGGTCACCAAAATGTTTAATTCTATCATTAGGCAACTAGGCATATTATTAAGTTACTGATTATTATTAAAGAACTATTGTGGTCACATGATAACATAGTCTATTCTATAGCCAAGGCAGAATGTCTAAAAATTCTAGGTTGTTAAAACTTCTTATTCCTGTCTTTCTCCACCTACATTATAAAAACAGAAACAATACCATCTTACATGAATTTTCCTTTTCCTCCAGGGAGGTGTGCAATGTCAGGTGTCAAGCACAATGCCATATGTCAAAGACAGAGAGGTGACTCAGACATGGCCTCTAACTTCACGGAGCTTATGTGACGTGGTCCTTTCAACTTTTAATAAACTCACTCATTTGCTATATGATTTTATTATACATTATACATACTATTGCATATTATATATTGCATTGTATATTAGATAATAGTATATATTATACATTTTTAATTCTCAACACTTGTCAAGCCTAGAAAATGTCTTCCAGTGTTCAAACGTAAGCTCAAATCTTCGTACTTTCTCTTTCTCCCACTGTTCCCATTATCCTCTAATGTGCTTTACCACTGTCCTCAGTATTCCTCTGACTTTTTGGAAACTTACAGATCTTATCGTTCTATTACCCTATATAGCTTTCGTCCCTGAAATAACAATCCACTCACCTTCAATCCTCCTAGTATATTATTAAGGATAAATGAGATCTTTACTTATAATTAGAGTTTGCACACATACATTTTTCAAACTTCCTACCCAATACAACTTAGATAATAGAAAGTACATTTAAATTATTTGACTATGGTTCATTTAGAATTTAATTAGCACCTTGCTTCTTCCTCCTCGCACCCTTAGAATCCTCCAGAACAAACACGGCATCATCCAACGGGAGAACTAAGAAAATAAAAATTAAAAAGAGAGTCTCATTCCATTGCTTCACTACACAAACTGGAAATCTGGCTGTGAAGTTAGTTAGTGATATCTTCATGAGGATACCCTACTGAAGGCTGCGTGTGTCCCTGTGCACGTGCACACCTGTGTGAACGCCCACGCACGTATATCTGCTCTTAGACCTCGAGACTTGCAGCCCCATCACTTCTTAATTTCTTCTACTCTAGGATTCCCCTCCTCAGTTCATTTCTTTCCCTCTCCAGTCCAGACCATGAGCTCCCACTGCAGCAACCCTGCACACTTTCTCAGGTTCTGTGGCTTTCTGCCAAAGACACCCAGCAAAGCCTCAGCCCAGGATCATACCAACCATCTCTCTCCTGCCCTTGAATACCTAACAGACCACGGGGGCTGGAGAAAATTTCATAGCAGCATGGACTGAGGCCACAGAAATGCCACTGTCATCTGGCCATCTTTCCACGTCTCCTTGGCCGCCCTTCTTGCATTCAGGTCTCCTACCCAAAGACCTCCCAGCTTGCTCGCACGGATTACTTCCCTTTCTCTTTCCCAGAGAGGAAGGCGGCATCGGGGTAGAACTCCCTTGCCCTCTGCATCGGTATACAACTCTACTCCCTGGGTATTATTTTATATTTAAAAAAGAGAAATAATAAATAAGAATATATTAAAAAAACTCTACTCCCTGCTTTCCGTCTCAATGGCAAAGGTAACTTTTCAAATATACTCTCTGGGAATCTTCCTGTCAGCTCTAGTCTTTCTCCTAAATTTTTTTTCCTTAAATTATATTCTTTTCTAGCTACTACAAGAATTAAGCTTTTTAGTCTTCTCTTTATAGCCAAATTTCTATAAAAAATGCTATCCAATCTCTGCAGCTAGCCTCAAGCCACTGCCACTCCCAGATAACTCTTCCTATAGTGACCTTCTGGTTATAAAATCTACTTTTAAGAATTTCTAATTCTTACCAATTCTTTTCTGTTAAGTAAAGACAGAAAGTAAGAAAGAAGAAAGAAATGAAAAGAGGGAGGGATTGAAGAAGAGAGGGAGGGAGGAGTAAAAAAAAAATAAAAGAAAAATAATACTTTTATTTTTGTTTTTTCTGTGACATGTTTTTCTCCTGCTTCCTGGAGTGGGGTGTACTGACAACTGGCATGCTGGCCGTCACATCACTGCCATCTCACTCTCCACTTTCATGGCTTCAGTTTGCACCCATACACAGATAACACCCATGTATCTGCACTGAGCTCCAGTCATCTGTTTGGTTGTTTCATTCATTCATTCACTAATTATTCATTCATGTGTTCATTTATGCAATGCACACATACTGAGTGCCAGGTACTGGAAAGTTATCATTGAATAATTATCTTGGTCCTCAGAGTTCCCCTCTAGTAGGGGAGACAGTTAAATTAGTGTGTTATAGAAAGAGTGACAGAATATATGAAATTGCTGAGGAAGTGGATCAGGGAAGACTTATCCCAGGTAGTTGTTCATTGATGATCTCATTCGATAAATATGGAGAGTGATATTAGGTGTCAAAGTACCATGCCAAGCGCTAAGAACGTAACTGTTAGTAAAAAGACAAATTCTCTACCCTCAGGGTGCATAGAGTACAGCACTGGGTACAGACAAGCAAGCTGGCATGTACGATGCCTCATGGTAAGACGTGACTGCCTTCTGCATAACCAGAGACTCTAAAGGTGAGTAAGAGTTAATGGGTAAGAGGGAAGGAAGAGTGTTTGAATACATTCAAAATAAAATCCAAATACCTCACCGCAGTCCACAAAGTCCCGTGAGCAGTGGGCTCTGCTTATCTCCCCGACCTCTCCTCATGGACTCACTCCCCCAGCAGACTCTTGGCCACTGGCCTCCCACCTGTCCTCTGAACACGCCGAGTTTCTCTCTGCTGGGGCCCCTGCAGTTGCCATTCCCTCTGCTACTCCCCGCTCCATTCTTTACATGCGTAGTAGTTATAACATTAAACTATCGCGTCCCAGATCTGAATCCCTTCTTCTATACCCTGCCCTGTGATGGAGGGCCGGGGACCCGCGAAGCACAGTTCTCATTGCCAGCTGACTCCCTGCCAGGGTCTGCCACAAAGGGACACTAGAAGAAGATCGAAAGTCAGAAGGAGAGGAAAGGGGACTTCCTTCTCCCTAACGTTCCACTGTCCCTATCGGTACTGCTATTCAGTCTCTTGGCTCTCCCAGGACCAGGCTCTGCAGGGCGCCTTCTCTTGTTTGCTTCCTGGGTTTGATAATCCTCTTTTCCTTGTTTCCCAGTATTAGGGATGGTAGCTGCTTCCTCAAGGTATTTTTTGTTACCTCAGTATTCCCTTTTTGCTTACTCAGCCATCCAACACCTATATTGTATCATCTAGTCTTCCTGACTGATCGTGATGGATAATGTTTGGCTTTGAATGCAGTGCTAAGTTCCTTATCCACGGGAAACGGAGTTCTAGTCGTTCAACATTTGGGGTGATTTCATGATTAACTAAATTATCAACAGTGTGTGATTCTGATGAAGTGACTATTAAAGGATTCAAATTCCCAAGAGAATCAAATAGTGCTGACTTTGATCACGTAACAGTAGAAAGGAACATGATATGGATGATTGCTTTTCATTGCAGTAGAAACTTGTAGAAAGAAAATTACAAGCTGAGGTTTTAAACTTGAGTTCAAGTAGTAGTTTAGAAAACCAGACACTTTTATGGGAGCCTTAATGTTAATCTTCCTGAAGATCAGACCCAAACTGAGTGGCAGATAAAGCAGGTACCTTGCAAGGAGATGTCTGTTCACCTTGCATAACCAAACTCAGATTCCAACATATTGCAGGCAGCAAAGTGAAAATCAGACTCAGTCAGAGGTCACTTATAATTTCAAAAGAATAGCAAAATTTCGGCATAAACCTGGGAAATATGTGTGGAAATCAATTCTAAGGATGTGAGACCCAGGAAGATAAAATATGACATTGGTTTAGGATGGATGTATTGATAGACTATGTTTCATGGAGAGTCTGAATTTAATGTGTTAGCTCATAGAGTTGTGTCTCTTGACAGTTTCTTTGGTTGCATTCAATGGCGGCTTATAATCATTGGATGGATGATGGTGCCACTAGTCTTGGGACCACCTTTGAGAACCAACAGTCCTTACCAATTTGTAAAGACTAACTGAAGTCATTTGCTTTCTGCTTCCAGCAGGAACAACAGTACATCTTTATGCAAACTGTTCTGCTGTTAACCATCTTTTACTGAACAGATATATGGATCATCTAGGCATCCAATAGAACATTAATTGATCCACTACTTTAAGGACATCAAGATAATTGGACCTGATGAACAGAAAGTAGCAAGTAACTTAGATATCTTAATTGGACATACGTGTTAGACCAGTGATTGGCAAACTACAGCCCACTGGTCAAATCTGGCCCACTTCCTGTTTTTGTAAAGTTTCAGTGAAACACAGACACACTTATTTCTTTATGTATTTTGTATGGCTGCTGTCTTGCTACGACATCAGAGTTGAGCAAAAGAGACTGTGTAGCCTGCAAAGCTATCTAAATTTACAGGAAAAAGTTTTGCAGAACCCTATCCTAGTGTATGAATTTCCAAAGAGTAAGGGCAGCTTGAGGCAGCATATGTCTTATGTTACACAAGTTTCAGTTTCTCAGACTTTATAGTTAACAATATCTATTGAGCTCCTATGTCATACATTATACTATCCTAAAGACCTGGAAAGAAAGTACATAAAATGTCCTGGATCTAGGAGAAGTTCATAGCCTACAAGGGAAGCAGACAAGTAAATAATTACATAATTATAATGGTACATATTAAATGTTATACAAATACACACCAAAGTTTTAACAGTGATTGCCTCGCATGAATGAGGTTACGACAGGTCCTTTTTTTTTTTTTTTTTGTCTATTTTTGTAACTTACTTCAAATGCATTTATAATAAGAATTTGTATAGAGAACATTTACATAGAGAGGGCCAACCAGATACCTACGAAAGGCAAGCAGAATAGCAGTAAGGGATTAGCAGAGGTACTACAGCCTAAATAGGTGGTAGCTTCAATTAGCTTGCCAATGTAACTTTCTCGGGCAAATTTCCCGTGGCCTCAGATTGGGAAATTCAAATTTTGAAATGCCCAGTGCTCTAACCCACCTCTAAATCCATCTCTTAGGACTTTGGGCTAATCAAAGTTGCTAGAATTTGGGCACAAAGTCAGTAAGACTGACTTGGGCCTGAATTCTATGTATCTCCTTATACTCTCCTAGATTGACTCGGATGAATCTAAAACTGTGGGCAAATGCCATTGGTGAAAGAATGAGGAAGCTGTCAGTGAATAACTACTATTAACACGCACAGGAACAGTGGATGGGTATTTTTCCTGCATAGATGGAGGGGAAATATCATTCTATGTAGAAACTGATTTTAAAAAACTGAATAACCAACTAGTGTGTCTACTAGAATGAGAAATTATTATTACAAAATGCTACACATTGGGATATTTTAGCGTCTGTATTCTTCATTCTTTGGTATATGCACAAATAACTCTCCTTCTAAAGGGTGTACAGAATGGTGCCGTATAACTTCCCATGAAGATAAAGCTATCAGCTTAGTAGAAGCATTCCAAAGACTAAGGCAATGAACCCCTATTTCATTAATTTCATACCATATTTCATTAATTCTAAGACACATTTTTTTTCACATTTTAACATTTCTGAAATTAGATGCATCTTACAGTTAATGGCGTCTTAGATTTGATGAAATACTGTGTTTCTCCCTGGCTCCAAGTGAGGACCTGGAGGGCGCAGTTGTGCATCTAGTGTGGCATGAGGGATTCCAGAAAATCGGATGTAGAGTTTATTCGAGATGATCCCAGATAGAGAATACATTTTTATGGAATAGAGAATAACATCACATTAACTAATCCTATATTTCTGTATGGCTATGTACTGTTAAATTATTTTGTGTTCAACACTGTTGAGCAAACGTTCACGGTGCCCCTAGTGGGGCACCCTTTCCTCCTGGGAGTGGGGCAGGGACCCAGCAGGGATAGATCTTTTTTCACTAACAATAGAGCTCTTGTTGGTGGCACCAAATGCTGTAACAGTTTTAATACCTTAGTTAAAATCTGGTAGTTGTTTTTTCCTTTTAATATAAGAAGAAACTCCTGTTAGAACTAGTGTGAGTCATACACCATAAACATTCAGTGCTCAAATCCCTGCGGGTTTTGAATGCCAAACACTGTACACTTACATTTTTAAAAACTGCATTGTAGAATGCCAGAAAACATAAGTTAAGCTCTCTAGTATTAAGTAATGCTATAGGATTTTTTAAAAATACATACTATTAAGTAAACCATTCATAAATTCCAATGTGATGTTAAAATCTTGACTACATGATTGAATTCTCATGCATAATCCTATTTCATTGTTTTAACCCAATAAGCAAAAAAGAAAAAAAAGAGTGAGGAAAAATATATTCAAAAGCACATGCATACACGCAAATACTCACATGTAGTTACATAACCACTTACTTAACAAATCCGGCCTCATTAAAAACACTGAGTTTCCAGTAAATCAAATTGTCTCCAAAACATGTAAGGGTACATGAGGCTCATGAAGAGGTTAATGTGTATTCAAACATCCGTTAATGCAAAGCCAGAAAAATAGTAATTTTGCATCTAAATTCTTAGTTGGCAAACTATGATCTCTAGAATAATAAACTTCCAATTCAATTACAATGGACAGGTTGCAGACCACTTGTTCTAAAGGAACATAACACTAACACTGGGCAACTTGACAGTAGAAATCAGAAGAGCATATTTGTGGTAATTATCTTTAGTTGATATATACAGAAATTAAGGGAAACTTTTTTTTCGCCCTTTTCAAACATTAATGCAAAAGAAACCCTTTCAATAGCGTCGATTACAAAAAAATAAAATAAAATTCGTAAAATAAAGTGAGGGCAAGAGGAAGACACATTTTACATACCTTAGTGATTGCTAAATCATAAAACATCAGCAATAAATTCAGTACATGTTTGCATATTTGGGGAAGTGGTTTTTGTGTTGCCTAGAGCCCTGTATTGCTCTGTTTACAACAGAAAACACTCTAGCAGAACTTTACTGAACTGGAATTACTGTGAAACACAAAGCTCATGTATATTTTTCATTGTTTCTAACACCCTAAAAATGAATACAGCCAGAAATGTGCTAAGTAAATTCTCTAAGCACAAACTGGAACAAACAATTGTTAGCATGCTTCAGTCTCAGTGTCTTTGAGCTTAGAAAGAAAAATTCTTTGATAGTACTGCCCCGCTCTGGTCGAAAGACAGAAAATTAGGTTAGCCCTTGAAAAGAAAGTGTAACATCACATACAAATTCACGTAAAGTACGTCTCATTAAAAGATGATATTTTCCAAGATGACAAGGCATTCAAACAGTCTATAATCAATTTAAAAGTTCAAGTAAATGTCTCTTTTGTCCCTTTGATTAGCAATTAACTAAAATAGTATCATTAAACTTATAATTTCCATAAAAACATCTATTACAATTGTTGCAAAAATAGAACAAAATATTATATTGATATAAAATACCACTTGCTATATACAAATTTTAAAAGGCTGGGTTATTCAACTATTCATATTAATTCAGATGGAAAATGCAGCATGTGCTATTAATAAGAAACATGGCACTAGAATTTTTATAATTATTTTGTTTAAAATAAAAATAGAACATTATTAAAGTTATTGAACCTTAATGCCAAAATAGCCACAGAGATACTAAAAAGAGAGTTTAAGAAATTTATAAATTCTTAGCCACAGCAACTGTTCACCCCAACATCATTCATCTAGACACGGTGGTTGATAATAATAATAATAATAGTGATAATAGTAATGATGGAAGATCACATTTATTGACCACTTATTGTGCCAGACACTGGTCTAAACTCTTTACATGTAATAACTCATTCATACTCACAACAGAACTACAAATTAGGCACTGTTAATATCCCCATTTTACAGATAAGCCAAGGAACAGAGAGGATTAGTAACTTGTTCAAGATCACATAGCTTAAGTAAGTGGTAGTTCTAGGATTCACACCCAGGCAGTCTGATGCCAGCACCATAGCTCTTCTGCTATGCTACATATAGCGGAAATAAAGAACCATTTATCTTTTTGTACTCAATGTATCTACTATACTCTGAAAAAAATGCGATGCTTTCTCTATACGTCTGTATATTATTACTAGCAAGATTAAATCAATAAATTGTAATGTTAATTAGGTATGTATCTCTCTAATATTAATAATAATAAATATCAATACAGCAAATGCTATGATATTAATCTACAATGTGACATATATTATCTTTACATGCATGTGTGCTTTATCTGTATACAAATGAAAGAAGTATTAGAAGTTTGAGATAGCTAGCAAGCATTCATTTTGTCTGGCCCATAACTATTTTAAATTATGTCAACTATAATCTTTGAATGGGTTTTTTTTTTTTAGCATTAAATATCTAGTTTCTGTATTTTTAAATTACCCGAATCTCTGTCCACAGCTTCAACCCTTGTGACAAACTCCCCTGGATTTCGGTTTTCTTTAACTGAAGCTTCGTACAGGTGCTGCTTAAACACTGGCGCCTCGTCATTGACATCAAGCACGGTAACCGTCAGAGTCTGGGATGAAGAAAGTGCTGGCACGCCACCATCCAGCGCCAGAAGGGTCAGAACATGCTGAGTTTCTATTTCATAATCCAAAGGACAAGTTGTAGTTAGCAAGCCTGTGTTGAAAGAGAAGAAAAGCAATACGTAATGAACACCCTTTAGAGAAGTCACGCTTACTCCACCTACGTCTAACTTCTCTTACTTGACAATAATTCAGATGTTTTGTTAAAGAATGATCGTGTTAAGCCAACTTTAAATGTATATATTATCTAGAATAAAAAGTGAACACTTTTAGTTAGAAGAGTCATCCCAATTGAGGCTAGAAGGATGAATGACAATTCAAAATTAATCTATCATATACCATCATGTACTGAGAGGACTACATCAAAATTATTTATCTACCTAACATCTACCTTCATTAAAAAAATGTCATACATCTTCATGTCATAAAACACCTCATGTTTAAAAGCAACCAAGTTTCAAAAATGTAAGTATGGTTCCATTCTTTAAGACATTTGATTTTTGTTAAACAGTCATAGTCTCTTTGTACTCACTTTCAGTTATTTTTTGAACAATAAAGAGCAAAGATGTTGTAACTCAGACAATAAACTTCATCAGTAAAACATGTCTCTATCCCACTGCCATTTAAGCATGTAACTCATATAAGTTAATTATAATAAAGATCTGCACACAGATAGCCATTGTATGATTCCAATTGTCACATTTTTCTTTAAGGATTGCTGTTTGTTTCTCTCATCCTATAAGAACTTTTCTTGAAATAATTAAAGAGGTTTACTGAATCAGACTTTATAACATAGTTTTTAAATAATTACTCATCACTTTATACTTCATAGCCATAAGTCACTGGAAAACTCTTTATGAGAAATATGAGCCTAGAGAGAGGAAAAATGATCCCTTCTCATATGAATGTATTTGACAATTATCATTTTATGTCTTTGAAAAATGTCTCAACCGAAATAGTCACTGCAATTCTTCCAAAGATTCATGATACCCATATTACTGAGACACAATTCTAATTTTATTCGTCCTTTTGAACAATCTGAAGCAGACCCTCTTTAGCCATCTTGGAAAATATTTTAAGTATTATTGAAACAGGTCCTTGGAGAGCCTCAGCTCTAACAGATATCAGCAGCCTGTGTCTGGACTATCTCTCTGTCAGCTGGGCATTAAGGTGGTGTCCATGCATGCCCCAGAATGAAACCATATGTACAGAATTTAATAAATATTTTGATGAAATTTTCCAACAGAATACAGCCAGACTATAATCATGACTTCCAAATCCTCACATTCAGTTCCATTCCAAATAATGCTCTACTAACAGTCGGCCCAAGCGGTATATATCTGAGATTTTTTTCCTAAGGCTTATACAGAAATGACTTTATTTTTTAGAGGATGAGATGATAGTTCATTAATTTTTCAATATATCCTGAAAATCAAGTAGAGGAAAGTTCATTTTTAAATTCACAAGACTGAAACTTTTTTACATATACTCTTCCATCAAACTACATAAAAACTTATAGTCAATTATCTGGCAACAAGGACAGCAAGACAAGTGCAGTGATAGCAAGTGACGTTTCTGTAGAGTACTTTACTGCAAATAAATGCTTCTGCAAAAAATAAATGCTACGATTGATATGAAAAGCAAGGGTCTCAATGTCCCAGTGAATTCAATCATTAAAAATATGTATTATTTCTAACTATTTACAAACACATGTTGATATGATCTTAAAGATAAATTTCCATAGCAGGGTCTTTGACAGCTGCTGCCAATTTGTCATGTTCCTACCTTGATTCACTCTTGGTACCATTTCCTACCCTGCAAGGACCCACAATAAGGGCAAAGAAGTTTGCCATTGTATATTCAGCTCACAGAATATCAGCTGGCTACAGAGAATAGCTAACATTAACACACAGTCCAATTAAATTTGGTTCTCCAAATACAACCTTTGTGCCTATAATATATGTAAGTTAAACAATATAACTTTTAGAACCAATGAATTCAGTAAAGATGCAAGATATAAAATCACTATACAAAAATTAGTTGCATTTCTATATACTAACAGGGAACTATCTGAAAAGGAAATTAGGAAAACAACCCCGTTTATAAAAACACCAGGCCAGACATGGTGGCTCACGCCTGTAATCCTAGCATTCTGGGAGGCTGAGGCGAGAAGATCGCTTGAGGTCAGGAGTTTGAGACCAGCCTCAGTAAGAGCGAGACCCCATCTTACTAAAAGTAGAAAGAAATTAGCTGGGCAATTAAAAATAGAAAAAATTGGCCAGGTGTGGTGGTGCACGCCTGTAGTCCCAGCTACTCAGAAGGCTGAGGCAGGAGGATTGCTCGAGCCCAGGAGTCTGAGGTTGCTGTGAGCTAGGCTGACACCAGGGCACTCTAGCCCAGGCAACAAAGCAAGACCCTGTCTCAAAAATAAATAAATAAATACATACATACATAAATAAAATAACATCAAAAGGAATAAAATACTTAGAAATAAACTAAGGCGTTGACTACCTTGTATACTGAAAACCACAAAACATTGACGAAAAAAATTAAAGATGCCACAACCAAATAGAAAGGCATTTCATGTTCAGAGAGTAAAAGACTTAATACTGTTAAAATGTTCATACTACTCAAAGTGATCTACAATTTCCATGTAATTCCTACCAAAAGTCCAGTGGAATTTTTTTCAGAACAGAAAAATAATTCTAAAATTCATATGGAATCTTGAAGGACCTCAAATAGTCAAAATAATCTTGAGAAAGAAAAACAAAGCTGGAGGTATCACACTCCCTGATTTCAAAACATATTACAAAGCTACAGTAATCAAAATAGTGTGGTATAAGAACAGACATATAGACCAACAGAATAAAATAGAGTGCGTAGAAATAAATCCGCACATATATGGTCAGCTGATCTTGGACAAGGTTGCCAGGAATACACAATGGAAAAAGGATAGTGTCTTCAACAAATGGTTTGGGAAAATTGGATATCCACATGCAAAAGAGTGATGTTGGACTCTTACCTTATACCATACATAAAATGGATTAAAGGCTTAAATGTAAGATCCAAAACTATAAAAGTCCTAGGAGAAAACATGGGGAAAATCTTTGTGACATTGGTTCTTGGCAATAATTTCATGGATATGACAACAAAAGCACAGGCTACAAAAACAAAAATAAGTAAGTGGGACTATATCCAAATTAAGAAGCTTCTACACAGCAAAGGAAAAGGCAATTAAAGAATGGGGGAGATATTTGAAACCATACATCTGATGAGGGGTTAATATCCAGAATATATAAAGAACTCTTGCAACTAAACAAGGAAAACACAGATAACCTAACTAAAAATGAACAAAGAACTTGAATAGACACTTTTCCAAAAATGATACACAAATGGCCAACAGGTATATGAAAAAGTGCTCATTGTCACTAATCATCAGATAAATGCAAATGAAAATCACAAGATAATTGCTCACAACTGTCAAGATGGTTATTATTAAAAAACGAAAGACAACAAGTATTGTCAAGGATGTGGAGAAATTGGAACTCTGTACAATGGTGGTGGGAATGCAAAATGTTGCAGCCACTATGGAAAATAGTATGAAGGTTCCTCAAAAAATTAAAAATAAGACAACCATATGACCCAACAACTCCACTTCTGGATATTTACCCAAAAGAATTGATATCAAGATCTTGAAGAGACAGTAGCACTCCATGTTCACTGCAGCACCGTTCACTATAGCCGAGATGTGGAAACAACCTAAATGTCCATCAGAAGATGGATGGATTTAAAGAAAATGTGGTAGATACATACAATGGAATATTATTCAGCCTTAAGAAAAGAAAGATATTCTGCAATGTGTGACAAGATGGATGAACCTTGAGGACGTTATGCTAAATAAAATAAGCCAATCACAGAATACTGCATGATTCCACTTATATGAAGTATCTAAAATGGTCTCATCCATAGAATCAAAGAATGGAATGGTGGTTTTCAGGGGCAAGATAGAGGAGAAAATGGGGAGAAACTAAAGTGTCAATTAAGCAAAATGAATAAGCTCTGGAGATCTGCTGTACAACATTGTGCCCAGAGTGAACGATAATGTATTGTACACTTACAACTTTGTTATGAGGGTAAGTATCATATTAAGTTGTCTTACCAATGATAAAATTAAATCACAATTTTTAAAAGGTGGTATGTGGGGCACTGTACCTGATGACTCGTCTAGCATAAAGGCCATGTTTTCATTTCCAGAGAGGATGCTGTATGTTACTTTTCCATTCCTTCCTACATCTGGATCTTGAGCCGTTATGTGGTGCACCAAGGAGCCCACCATGACATCCTCTTTGACATGGGCCGTGGGGAAAGACGTAAAAGTGGGGCTGTGGTCATTTACATCCAAAATCACTACTTTTGCCGTCAGCGAGCTCAGTCGCCGGTCTGTCAAATTCACGGCCTGATCAGACGCAGTTACGGTCAGGATGACCGCCGGAATGCTTTCTCTGTCCAGGGGGGATGCAGTGACTAATGTGCCAAATGAGGGGTGGATGAGAAATGGATTGATTCCAGGGTGGTGGGATTCAATGAAGTATTGCATTCTACTATTCAAAAAGCTGCCGTCGCCATCTTTGGCATTGAAGACATACACCAGAGTTCCTACAGGAACATTCTCTTCTATGCTTATCACAATCAACTCATCCTGGAAAGACGGGGAATGGTCATTCTGATCTTCCACATCAATACTAAGGAAGACTGTGCTATTCAGGGGAGGATTTTTGCTATGGTCTGTAGTAATCACCCTGAAAAGATAATGAGATGTTGTTTCATAATCAAGTTCCTTAGAAAGAAACAAGTCTCCTGTTGAGCTGTCGATTTCAAAGTGACCATCCTTGTCATCTGCAACAATACTAAAATGTAATTTTCGGTTATAATGCTGTTGACGGTGATCAGGTGACTTTATCAAGCTCATTATTTTTGCAGGCTTCAAGTTTTCTGGTATAACTAAATGTCTGATATTCTGAGAAATGATTGCTGTCCCTTTGGATAGTGGGATCACCTGAAATAAGAATAAAAAGAGCTGTTAATTTGGGGTATGTTTTTATTTTTTACATAGTTGAATCGATACATGTAATGATATTATTTTAGAAGTTAATTCCTTCCATTTGTGTGATACACATGTTAGTTGCTAAGAAAATGTCTTTTTTTATATTGTATAATTCTAGTATGTCTCAGACAACTGAAAAGTACGTAATCCTTTGGAGATAAGAAACTACAGAAATTTCCACTTCCCAGTTTGCTGTAATGGGTGAAATGATAGTTTGGTGAGGCTGTGCTATAGCTATGTAGTCTTGTGATTCTTCAGTGAGAATGTGGAATAGCTAGTTCTCCAAATTACTGTAATGACAATATCTGTGTACATTTAAGTATCATATGTCTTTGTCTGAAATAAGAAATTGGAGGTATGCCCATACAGATTTTTCTCCTAAACTACATATTCTTAATCAATACGGAATATAATATGGAAAGAGAACTCTTGGGGATATATATCCTTGATTATTTCATATACATATATTAATACAAGTGATTATCATGTGCATAAACAAAGAAATGTAGCTATGCACAGTCATCTCATTTTTGATTGGTTGGTGTAATTTTTTCCTACTGTGAAGACTTCCCACACTTGTTTGCTCATTACGATTCAAGTAAAGCCTTAAAACATGGATCTCAAGAGACTTTTCTAAGTTTAAAAAGATTACAAAAACTATGTGAATTATGTGGCCATTTATCCTCATACAAGTTTCTCCTGCAAATGTATCAGGTCCTTGCAATTAGGAATAAGTACAAGAAAATACACCTTTGTTTACCATACAGTGGTGAGTATCTTATCAGAACAATACAAAGCTAATTTTAAAAGTAATTTGGATCTAAATCATTTCTCCAGTGATATCAAAAAGGCAAATATGTCTGTACAGTGCTCTCTTAAAAATAGTATTTATATGCTGAATTTATCTTCACTCCATAAAGTTGTATAAGTCAAATGAAACCTTCAAATATCCTTCCACATTTTATGTTAATGAAATTACCTGAATATTAATAACTGCCTGGCCTTGAAGAGGAGGCACTCCCTGGTCACTGGCAATGACAGTCATCCTGTAAGAAGGTCTATAATCATATGAAAGTATCGTGGTTGTTCTTATTTCACCACTGTTGGCATCAACCTTAAAGTGATCAGAACCATCTTCTATACACACATGAAAAAATTAAGAAATAAATGTTAATTGACACTGCAGAGAACAAAGAATCAATTAATCCAATATATCTCTGATCATTTGGAAGATTTATTTGCTTTAAACTCTATGAGAGAATGAAACATTCTGGAAAATGGCACTAAAAATATAAACAAGGAACAAAGATTTTTAAAAACTTTCATTATGCAAAATTTCAAGCATTTAACAAAAGTAGACAGAATAAGATAATGAACTTCCATGTGTCATCACCTAGCTTTAACAATTATAAACTCATGGCCAATCTTATTTCATTTATTTCCCCTTTATATACTTCTCTTCCCCATTTCTTTTGAAGTAAGTTCCAGAAATCATATCATTTCTTCTGCATATATTTAAAAATGCATCTCTGAAAGTTAATGAATATTTTAACATAATCACAGTACCATATTATACTTTAAAAATTCATGATTCACTAGTATCAGCAAATATCCAGTAAGTTTTCAAATTTCCAATCATCTCACAAACACCTTTTAGAAATATTTTTAGTTTGCCTCATTTAGGATCAAAATAAAATCCATACAGTGCCTATTTCTTCAATCTATGGATTCCAGCCATCCATCTCTTTATTTTGTCCTTGAAATTCATTTGTTGAAGAAACTGCGTTGTATATCCTGAAGTTTCCCATGGTCTAGATTTGGTTATTGAATCTCCAACGTGTAGCTTAATATGTTCCTCTGTCCTCCACATTTTCCTTAAATCTGGAGGCAGATCTAGAGAATCCATCAGATTCAGGTTCAATGTTTTGGTAACACTGCTTCATAAGTGATGATTTTCCCTTCAGAGGCACCTTTTGTTTTTGATGTTGGTCCCCAATCACGTACAGCCTACATGCACTAATGATTCATTGAGTATTGCAAAGTATAAGACAGGTTGAGCATTTCTAACCCAAAATTCTGAAATCCAAAATGTTACAAAATCCAAAATTTTTGAGCACAGTCATGACATCAGAAGTGGAAAATTCCACACCCGCCCTCACGTGACAGGTTGCAATCGAAACTTTGTTTCGTGCACAAAATTATTTAAAATATTGTATGAAATTACCTTCAGTCTATGTGTGTAAGGTGTAGATAAAATATGAATGAATTTCGTGTTTAGACTTGGGTCCCATCCCCAAGATATCTCATTATGTATATGCGAATATTCCAAAATCCAAAAAATTTGAAAGTTGAAACACTTCTGGTCCCAAGCATTTCAGATAAGGGATACTAAACATGTATTGTATTCTGATTTATCATCCCCTTCTTCATTTATTAGCTGAAATATTTCAATAAAGAGAAACTTCCTCTCATTTACCTTTGGTAACCCAGTGGAACAGTTCATTACAGGAAAGGCAGGATAAATGATTGATGGGCAGATTCACTAACATCCTTCCCAATGCTCCAACTATAAGAAGTAACGTTTTGTCTTGTTGTTGTTTTAAGAATAATTAAGCCTGAATTTAAGCATATTAGATTTGTTTCAATGTACTGCCATTAATATCCTTGTCGATGTTCAAATCACCCCATCGCTGAACATATGGATCCATGTTGGTTCACGGGTCTTTTGACATGATCCTAATACTCTTTCGTAGCTTCCTTGTATCTGGTATGACAAAATAGCGCAGACTCATCTTGTACATTTCCTGTCTGTGATGTAGCATCAGCCATTTCTCCAAGGATTCCCAGTTCCTTTCGGTGGAAAATGGTTTTGGAAGAACACGTTTGGGACGTTAGGGGTGGTCATCATTTCTAGGTCTTTTCAGTGGACAGAGAACACACACACACACACACACACGCACACAAAATATATCATAAGTTCATACTCATGCATAAAATACCAAATCTGTTAGTTAAATAACACATTAGTACCCTATGGTGTGTTTGTGTGTGTACAGGAAGAGAGGATGGTATACCTGTTTTCAAACAGGAAAAAAATACAAAGATCTTACTGAACTAACTGACTTAGCGAGAGGAAGATTACTGAATGCGTGCCTGCAAAGCCAGGTTTTTCCCCTCTCTAGGAACAGATTTGAAATAGGCTAAAAGAATGGAAAGACGAAGTTGAGAGGTGACTAATGGGAGATCAAAAAAATGGGTGTTGGGGATGGGAAGGAGGGTCTGAAGCAGGAGACAGCAGGAACAGAAAAGAACAGGCGTCCTCCAGCGCGGAATTTTGCAGGCTCATTACCTCCGTATAATCCACCATTCACATGTCCTGGAAACTTGGGCAGAACTTCTGAAATGTTCATGGGTAAAGAAATTAGAATGTCTCATATGCGCATAGAAACAGAGGAGGAGAACTTGCTCCCTGACCAAGCGGATAATGAGAAGAGCAACCTGTAAATTTTCCAACGAAAGGCAATGCATTGAACTCAAACCACTGTCAAAGTAGAACTCCTTTTATCTTCTGTAACTTGCCTTTTTCACTTAAATTTGGTTTCAAGATTTATCCATGTTGCTGTGTATAAAGATCTAGTGCATTTGTTTTCATTGCTGTAGAATATTCCACATGAATATACTGTATTGTGAAAGCCACTGAGACAATGCTTCAATACATATCCTGTTACAAGTCTTACTGTGCACATACATGAGTTACTCCAGGGTAACAGAAGTGGAATTACAAGGGCGTAGCATAAACACATCCTCAGTTTTATCAGATATTGTTTCATCATTCTTCGAAGTGGTCTGAGCAAGGAGTCTGACTGAACATGTTTTACAATGTTTTTACTATTTCTTTTCTTTGAATTGTCTGTTAATATCCTTTGTAAAGCCTTTTATTTATTTGTCCTTTTCTTATTGATTTGCAGGAGTTCTTTAAAAAAATACAAATGCTAATTTTATATTGGTTACATTGGTTGCAATTATCTTCTCCCAACTTGTGAATTATTAATAAAATTAATAAAATTCACTGTCCAAAACCATAATTACTTTTGCACCAACCTAATAATAAAATTGTAACCAATGGCATCTTTGTAGAATTTTAGATTTTAACATAGTTTTATTTATTTCTTCGTGGGTTCTACTTTTCTTCTTCTTTAAAAATCCTTGTTTATACTCAATGCTGTATAATCAGTCTCATATTTTCTTTTCTAAGAATTAAGAATTTTCACATTTTAAAAAAACTTCATCTTTAACATACTGAGAGATAAAGGTATAATTTTATTTTTCCATATGGGTAACGAATCACATCAGCATCATGTATTTATAGTTCTTCTTTTCCCCATTTATTTGCCATCCCTCTTATATGTCAAGTTGCCCAATATGTGAAGTGTGATCTCTACTCTCTGCAACTGGTCTACTTATTAATCAGTGAGTCAATACAACAGTGTCTTAACTATAAAAGTTTTAGAAATCAAGACCAGTAGGGCAAATTTCTTACCTGTTCTTTGGACATTGTTTTAGCTATTCTTTGTCTTTTGATCTTCATATGACTTTTAGAATCAGCTTGTCAAATTTCACTGAAAACTCACTGAGATTGTGATTGAAATTACGCCGAGTTAATAAATATATTTTTGTTAAGAATTATCATCTTTAGGATATTGAGCTTTCTCAAGTATAAACATGATATGGCTTTTCATTTCATTCTTTTTTTGTCCTTCACTAAAATTTTGTAATTTTCTACATAAAAGTCTTATACATATTTTACTGGAATTTTCCCTATGCTTCTAATAGGGACAGATCCTATCTGGAAAATTTTGAAGCTTATATTATTTGAGGGGCTTTTCTTAAGAAAAACAGGACAATACTACAAATATAAATTGCCCACTTCCCCAGGATTTCCTGTGTAAGTAAAACACCCTGAAACCTAAGCCTCATTAGCTTGACTCTAAATCTCCCCCTACACCCACGGTTTTGTGAATTCCTTATTGTGAAAGAGATTGTTGAAAAACTGCTAAGTTTTAAAAAATGCTAGTGAGTTCTTCATGTTGACATTGTTCCCAGAAAATATGCTATCTTATTAATTTCAATATTGTGCCTTTGGCATCGCTTGGGTTTTCCATGAAGACAATCAAATTATCTGCAGGTAAGGGCAATGTTATCTCTTGCTTTCCTATGTTTGTGTCAAATATGATGAAGCATCAAATGTCTTTTAAAATGGCACAAAACACAATGCCAGCTAAAGTTAATCACTGGAACAAATAGGAAGCCTGCACATTCTAAAAGAAAACATAAAAGTAAGCTTATTTCAATAAAGTTCCCATATATACAAACATGTCTATACATATGCGACATTTTCTAGATATGATTTATTCTGACCTTAAGAGTATTTAGTCTTCACAAAGATGCATAGATGCTTGGCACACTTAATCATACTTAATACCACTTCTTATCTACCAACTACTCCTTTCCTTTCATTAAAAGTAAATTTATACTTCACATTATCGTAAATTATTCATTTACGGTGGATGGTTTCTATTTAAGACATAAACTACTATGATTTTTCATTAAACTTTTAAATTCTTTCTTAGAAAATGAAAGTAATTCTTGACAATAGCAAATGTATTTTGCTTGTAATTTGACATTATTTTCAAGTTAATTAAAGCATTCTGAGTAAGCAAAATAGAATGTATTTTCCCAGAAGGAAATGATTGATAAATGAAAGGGGAAATTCTAAAAGCTCTTAATCCATTATGACTAGTGATTCTTACCTGAAGATACTGAATATATAATGTCTGCATTGTTTCCTTCATCAAGATCCTTTGCAAACACGGTTGTAACCAACATATTTATTGGTTGACCTTCCAGAACCTGTCATTAAAACAAATGGCTTACAAATGAGTCAGCGAAAGTTTAAAGAGAAATATCAATGGACATTTAAATGAAAGAAGACACAACACTAAGCATTTGTAAACTATTTAAAAATCCATGTACAATTCAAATGTCTACCCTATAAAAGTTATATGGGTATGAGTCCGTGAAAAGAATGCTCCTTACAAATTAAATCTTTTACTCAATTTGAATGCATTATCTGGGGCATGTGAGCTAATTTTGGAAAAAAAAAAAAAAAGGAAATCAACTTAACTAAACGATCTTAGATTTGGGTGTATTTTAAGAATTCTAGCATATTCTCATTGATTACCTTCTTAGGACATTTTTTCAAAGGTTGTTGTTATGGTCCACAATACACTTAAAATAAATATAAACCTTTATTTCAGGAAAAATAAGATGTAGGACATAGCTCATTAATTAACAGGGATTTTCCCAGAATGCTGAAATGCACATGTGAAGTTCAACTTCATGTTTAGAGTCCAACTGCTCAATTAAGACACAGGATATTTTAATGATATGATTAAAAATCATAATGATAATATGATAATGTTTGCTTCATTAGAATTTTTCTTTAATCTGGCTTTGGAAGATCAGTTTAAAGTTAAGTTCCTCAATACCTTTTTTAAGTCATTCAGTATGCATATTTGAGCACAATTTGAATATCTAATTCAATGATTTTAGAGTAGTAGCTTCCAAACTTTTTTCTTATAACCCATCCATTTAAAAAAATTATGATTACATCCAAGATATATTTATTTATTAATTACATACATGAACTACTATATGAATTAATTATGTATATTATAAAATATACAAAAACCTGGAAATGAAAAAGTTGAGATAATACAAATATAATCAGAAGTTTGTGCAAGTGCTCAAAAGGAGCAACTCAATTTTTACAGTCTCTGAATATACACCCATCCCTTTGGACTATAAATTCTTCCCCTACCTTTAACATCTAATCTCTACTTAGATATGGATATCAATTGCTCATAAGAAGCTCTGCACAAAGAGATGCATTTACACTACCAGAAAAACAATCTGTATTTGAACATTACTGATCCTAAGATATCATTATGTTTCTATACAGTGGGCAAAACTACATTCATTATTAGAAAGCATATATATCCATTTTCTTTTTTAAAAAAAATTTTTTTAACGTGCACAATTTCTAGGTCTTCTGGAAATGTACGCTTTGCCACGCCGAGTGATGTGATGAATTCACATGTTTTACCACAAGATGGTGCTCAAGACAAATGACTAAAGATACTACGAATTCCTTGCAAGCCTACTTCACGAACCTTGATGTGCAATTCCTTTCCATGGATATACTGTGGGAAGAATGGCCTGTTATCATTGATGTCAGTAACTGACACGTAAACTGCCATGGTGGCATTTCGCGGTGGGGAGCCACGGTCTGTCACTAGCACAGTCATCTCATGGTGCACCTGATGTTCATGATCCAATGCCACCCAACTGAGCAGCTCGCCTGGGGACACAGAGTAGAACAAAAGACACAGACACTGTGTTCTAGAATACTGGCTTATGGACCACATCCAACACAAGTCACAGAAGCAAAAATCAAACTTAAAGCTTTGAGCCAAAGTGTGACTTCCAAGACCTCATACATAGTCATTTAGCTCTATGGTACTGTTGGATGAATTTTCTGCAGTTGCTCCTGAAAATGCCACTTTAAATTGGTTATTCTTTGTAGTTCAAATTATCTACCAACAACCATTTGAACCAAAAAAAAAAAAAAAAAAAAACAAAGATGAACTCATAAAAACAAATGACAAACACTCTGTGGAAACTTAGTAAGAATTCAAAAAATTTAAAATTGCTGCTTATCCCTCCTTATGCTGATAAGACAATGGAAATCTCATAAGCTCTGATACCAAAAGTTCCGGGTCTGGGTCCCAGTTCTGCCATCTTAGACATGTAACAACCTCTCTTGAGCCTACCTCCTAGGACTGCTATCAGGAACAAGTGTAATCGTAAATTTACAAGTATTTTGTAATTATTACATACAGAGCAGTTGTTAATACTACTTTAAAATAATGGAAAAATATATTCGTGAAAGTCAAATAATACTCCTTAGGCAATGATTCCTTTTTAATGCATACAGATATTCATTTTTATCTCATGAAATATATGCATAGTGATGGACAGTCACTTTTTAAATAACTCTGAATGTGTTATAAGTCTTGTTTTACATATTTTTGCCCAGAACTGAACAATCTTTGGTAACTTCCCTTATGTGTCAGCCATGGAGATTTAAGCATAAAATCCTAATGTCAAAGGTCTTAGGGAGGCCAGTGCTCTCTTTGATAGCCCATCTCCTGCTACAGAGCTCTGCCAAGCATTGGTTTCTTCAACACTCATGAAAAAATTTACCTGTCAGAAAGCAAACATGAAGCTGCTATCACCAAACATTCCTATCATTATGAATTTTTCCTCTTAATCCAAATAAAATGACACTGTGTTTAAAAAAAAAAGCTGAAATGAGGAACAAAAATGAAAATTCACATTTGGATAAAGTTGCTGAATTTGTGGGTTTAAATGCAGTGTTTATTATAACTGCATAAACTATGTTTATATAGTGTTTACTGAGATTTTAATAAAGATCACATCGCAACTGCATTTTTTAAAGCTCCAAACTGTAATTCTCTTCTGAAGACCTTAAATTTTGAATGGCAAACAGATTTTTGTTTCATGAACCAACTCTGATTGACAAGCAGCAGCTGTTTGGAGGTCAGGGGTGGAAAAAACTGCAGCTAAGCCTGGGGCTGGGTGTGGGTGACACCAAGTCACGGTTCCATGGGAGCTAGGGTCCCTGTCACCAGGGAGACTGCCCGGAGCACTGGGATGGGGAGGATGGGTGTGTCTGCTGTACTGTGAAAGATACCCCCCCCCACCTTGACACACTGTTCCTGGGGGTAGGAACAGTTTACAAGCACACAGTCTCTCAAGCCCCTTCATACACTTTAGCTCTTTACCTCTCAGAGCATGACACACAGCATGTCAGGAATTATCTCTTCTATTCATAGTAAGGAAACTGAGCTTTGGGCTTAAGTTACTTGCTTAAAGCCATACAACAAAATTAGGAATAAATCTAGGAGCTAGACTAATTGTAGAAGAGGGAAGATCGTGGGGGAACCGACTGTAGTATGAACATTTTCCAAAAAAAGTCACCAAGTAAAACAGACGACCTAGAAAACTATGTAGCCACATGGAAGTAAGTACAAGCAGGGCCATCCTGTGTACCTGCATGGTTTGTGCCCTGCAGAAAGGGTCCTGGCATAAGGAGTGAATGGGAGCAGAAATGTAGTTTGTACCCTTCTTGGCAAGCCATGTGCCCTGCTGAAAAGCTCCATCTGTTGAGGAAGGGGCACCTTCTCCTAATTCACAACCTTCAAAAGGTTGAAGTTAATATGAACTGAATTCAAATTCTGTCCCACCAAAGGGCAGTGGCACCATTTGCAAAGGTTATGACACAGATGGTGCCTCCTGGGGCTGTACAAAGTGGTGGCTTCCCCTTACCTCCTACTCACTGCATGACCTTGGGCATGGTACTTGAGCCGAGTCTCAGTTTTCCCGGCTATGTATTTGAAGTATAAATATATTTCATTGTAGGGATTAAATAATATCCTTGTAAATTTATATAATATAAAATTTAAACTATAATGACTTTTAATATTTAATTTCTTAATTAAGACTTCAAAAAAATCCACTGTGATTATTCTCCTTTTCCCCCTGGTTCCTTGCCAAGAATGAGCACAGATATTCCTAGAGTGATTTTGAAATCTTAACTAATGGATTGATTTCTAGTCTTACATCAATGGCATATATATTTCATAAAATATGCTTTGCCATTTTTTAAAAGCTTACACGTGAAAGAGAATGGTTGGTGAAAAAAATTAGCCTTTACTTAAAGATGTATTCAATCCAGTTCAGACTATAACTCTAATTCAGACTAAGAACCATATATTGGCAATGTATAGGTATGAAGCAAAAGAAGTGTGAATCGTTACAGGTGAAATCCTATTCAATTTTTACTTCATTCTAAAATCTCACAATACTATATCAAATTCTCTATTTACCAAATACAGTGATTTTAATTACATGTTTGTACTAACGCTATACTTAAAGATATGAGTTGTCTCAATCCTGATTTTAAAGGAGAAAATGGAAGCTACAAAATGCTACCTGTATTAGGATTCATCTTGAAGAATTTTCCATCAGACAAAAGGAAATACAATAGCTGTCCGTTCTTTCCAGAGTCTGCGTCAATAGCTGTAATTCTGCCTATTACCCCTTGGGGAACGGGGCTCTCTTCAACTTTCAAAAACAACACATCATGCAAGAAGGTAGGGGAATTGTCATTCTCATCCAGGACATGAACGATTACTGACGTGCTCACATTTTGCAGCAATCTGTCCTCCGGGATCCAGGCAAACACTCTAAAATTATATGTTTGTGTGGATTCATAGTCGAGCTGTCGCCGCAAATAAATCCAACCTGTGTAAGGGCGGATTCCGAACACGGCGGAGTCGGTGCTGGGTTCCAGCGAGTACATGAGCTGTGACGCTGAGCGCTGCGGGCCAAGGCGGCGGGCCTGTGCTTGCAGGATTCGTGTCGTCGGCGAGAGAGACTCACTCACTTCCGCTTGATAGATTAAATGTTCAAAAGTCAAGGAGGGGCTTTGTTCTTGTTTTTCAACAACTACCGTCAGGACCAGCGGGGATGCCCGAGGGGGAACGCCGAGGTCCTCGGCCATGAGCGTCAGCATGTGCTTCTGCGGCACGTCGCCTCCCAGACTCGCGTTCAGGTACAGCACACCGAGACCTCTGTCGATGGCGAAGATGCTCGGATGCTGGCTGGCGATGGCGTATCGGATGACTCCATTCAGCCCACTGTCTCTGTCTTCTGCACGCGCGCGGTACAGGGCTGTGCCGGCTGGAGTGGTCTGCGATATTCTAATCTCTTCAGAGGCCGTGAGAAACACGGGGTGGTTGTCATTGACGTCGATTACCGTGATGTTGACCTCCGTGCTGCTGCAGGCCGGGGAGCTGCCGAGCTGCGCCTGGACCGTGAGCACAACCATGGGTTGCGTTTCGTGATCCAGAGGCTTCCGGGTGCGAATTGTGCCCAGCCATGGGTGAATGGAGAACTTTCCGTCCAGATTACCAGAAGAAATTCTGTAAAAGATTGGTTCTGAGGAATCTGAAAAGAGAGAGACAACAACCACTGTATGCCAAAAGAATGTACCAACTGGAAACGCTGCAGTTGGAAATATTAATACAGCCATGTACTGCATAATGACAGTTTGGTCAATGATGGACCGCATATACCATGCTGGTCCCATAAGATTACAATACCATATCTTTACTGTATCTTTTCTATGTTTAGATACGTTTAGACGCACAAATATTTACCACTGTGTTACAATTGCCTAAAGTATTCAGTATAGTAACATGCTGTACAGGTTTGTAGCGCAGTAGGCTATACCACCTAGTTTTGTGTAAGTACACTCGGTGAGATTTGAACGACAACGCAATCACTTAAGGGTGTATTTCTCAGAATGTTTCCCTGTTGTTAACGATGCATGACTATATATATTGCATCTGTGGAGAATACTGTGCAATGTTTTACTTCTTCCTAAGCTTTCCAAGACTGTTGAGAAGTGGACACATGGTTTGAGATTATTTGGCGGACAAAGAGAATGTCCAGTGGACAAAAAGCAAGCCACAGCTTTCACTGTCTCCCTTCATTCTTCCTGCATTAGATAAAAGGGAAAGATACTCAGAAACTAACTTGGCTATCTTTTTTATGTAATTGAGGAAGCCAAGTTAAGTTTATGTTGATGTTTCTCTGTGATATCTACCTACGAAGGGCAAGTGCCCTCCACAGAGGTTGAGGCAAGGGAGCGAGGAAGGAACAGGAGCAGACCAGGAGGAGGACAAGCTCTCTGGAGAGGTAATTCAATTCCAGAAATTTATCGTGCAAAGGTGCCTCTACAAGTGTGAAAAGGTCACACAAGGCTATTTGCTCAAGTACTGTTTGGACTAGTGAAAATTTTTAAATCATTCAAATTGGTAGCAAGAGGGAAATGTTTAAATAAAATATATCTAAGTTGAAATACTATGCAATTTTTAAAAAATGAGACAGTATGAGCTACAGTTACCTGGAAAGCTGTTCAGTAAATACTAAGTGAGGAGGGAAAAGATAATTGTATAACAACAAACAGTAGGATGCGTTTTTGTAAAAAAATTTTAAAAGTGTATGTGTGATTTTTGGTGAGGGGGTTAGAGTAGACACACACTTTGTACCTTATAATTATTGAGTATTGTTTTAAACTTTCTTTTAAAAATATCCATTAGCTTTCTGATCAGAAATATAAATTGTGGAATGTTGAAAGAACAAAGAGCAAGCCACAGGTTGCGCTATCTGCCTGCATTTGTCTTGCATGGAGAGAAGGAAAGAATTACTCAAGACTGCACAGCCTAAGAACACAGGGAATGTTCCAATAATGGACTCTGATGCAGCGTAAGAAACAAATACTCACTCAAGGGCTCGCTTGCTTTCACTGTCCCAACAGGACTGTCTTCAGGCACATCTTCATAAATGGTGAAAGTATACTTAGGCCTTTCAAATTCAGCAGGCGCCAGAATTGTCTGGAGAATGTGTATAGTGACATCGGCATTAACGACAGCTGTGAGCCCACCACCATCTCGAGCACAGACCATCAGCAAAAGTGTAGTGGATTCCAAGTGACTAAGAGTTGATGTTAAGTAAATAATTCCTGGGTAGGGGAAAGAAAGAATTAATAAACAGATAACATGTAAAAAATGCTGACGAGCAATAGTAACACCTGATCTATTAACTGTGATGTTCGGTTTTATGTATCAACTTAACTGAGCCATGGGGTGGCCAGATACTTAGCTGAACATTATTCTGGGTGTGTCTGTGAGGGCATTTTTGGATGAGATTAACATTTAAATCTGTAGACTGAATAAAGAAGATTATCCTCCCTAATGTGGGTGGGCCTCATCCAATCAGTTGAAGGCCTAACTAGAATAAAAAAGCTGACTCTCTCCTGAGTAAGAATTTCTCCTGCCTTCAAACTGGGACATTGTTTTGTTTTGTTTTTAATGCCTTGCTCTCAGACTCAAACATTGGCTCTTCCTAGGGCTTGAGCTTCTAGTCTTCAGTCTGGAAATTCATCACTGGTTCTTCTGGCTCTCAGGCCATCAGACTCAGACTGGAACTACACTGTCAGCTCTCCTGGGTTCAGTTTTCTGATTCATCTTGCAGATCTTGGGACTTGCCAGCCTCAATAATTGCATGAGCCAATTCCTTATAATAAATCCCTTCACGTATCTATAAATATGTGTGTCTATGTGTGTGTACATGCATACACACATATGCATTGTATTAGTTGTATTTCTCTGGAGAACCCCAACTGATACAGCCATTTTCCAACCAAAGAACTTGAGCGTATTTGCAAAATTATGGTCCAAATTCTGTCAGGTATGCAGTATTTTCCTAGAGCTTAAACATTAGAAATCTTGGAAGTATAGCAAGTCAGAAAAATGTAAATTGTGTTGCCTTTTTTGGTCCTACTACCATATCTAGAGCCCAAGATGACGGAATAACAGAGTATTATCCCATAGTCCATTGTATTCGAACATGGGGATAACATGGGGTTGTAGGGTGACCAGAATCCCAAGGCTATAGGATGAAACTAAATTTTACCTTCTAAGGTATTTGATATGTGCCTTGAAGTAGACCATGTAGGATAGCTCTCTATTTTTCAACTTGATTCCACTCTACCTTTGTTGGTAAAAAAGTATAATACTAATACAATAGCTGTGTGTAAGAAAACTTCAGTGAATGTGAAAACTGTGGAGACAAGAGTGGCAAGTTAGGCTTATATATGTAGAGTGTGTGAGAGGAGGTGTTTTTGGTTAAGTCAGGGAAAGATTTAGTAATGATGACAAAGCTAATTATGTCCTAAGAGTTATACTACCCCTTAGGGTACTAGTTTGAAACATGATAATAGATCTAACATAACCAACTTAAGAAATGAACCTGTTAGTTTTGTTTAATGTAAAAGAAAATACATGCAAACTTATTAAATGAATTTACATATAATAAATATGGCTGAACTTTATGGAATCTGTCATGGAGCGACTGGCCCTAATAATTAGTTAAACGAAGGGATATTGTAGTCTTTGCCAGTTTATGAGAAGCTGGCAAAAACATCAGGAATATCAGATTCTAGGCATAAAAAAGGAGACACCATTTGATTTCTTTCTTTTTTAAGTCAAAATCTGCCCTCTTACAATTTCAATTCCTTGTTTCTATTTCACCTAGAAGTTTAATGAAATATGTCTTATTTCTCTGTGGCATGACGCATCATCAATAACTGACGTCAAATGTCTTACCTGACCTGGCTCCAAACACCACATCCCCATTTTCTTTCTTTTCCCCAGATTTATTGAGGGGGGATGTAATTGACAAATAAAATGGTATACGTTTGAGGTGTACAATGTGACAATTTGAGATATACATACTATCGTTTTCTTCAATAGTTCCTTATCTAACATGATTTTAAGTCATTTCCCTCACAGTTCTTTTCTCCCAAACATGCTCCAAGTTGATCTTTCACTTTTGACACCCAAAGTGAACATGCTTCCAGATACAATCTGACTATTACAAAGCAAGGTATAAAAATTCTTTATTAGGATACTATAAAATACTAATGTAACCGACTATATTATTACACTAGCTATTAGCAATCATATTAAAATTTGGGTTCATACTGATTTAGTGGTTCACGAAAGCACTCAATACTTATCCACGCAAGAGATCTGACTTAGAAATAGGCAGATCTTTCCCATCTGTTATTGGTGCAGTTTTTAAAAAAATTATTGTTTTATTATTAAGGTCTATGCTTGATTGAAAAAAATAAAATTCAAATAATACAAATGTGTCTACAGAAGAAAATGAGAAGTCCCCTTATCTCCAAACCATCTGTACTCCCCAGGTATATATTCTTCCAGAGGTAACTCAATTTCAATTATAGAGAAATTTTGAAAATTATCATTTTTCCCCCTTGATGATTATGACTATGATAATGAAAAAATTAATGTCTGCCTCAGCTAGATACAACCTGGTCTTCCTGCCTCCAGACTGACTTCTTCTCAACCATTTTCATTCTTGTGTTAGTTAGGATCGTCTCGAAATCCAAATCTTGACATATCATTGCCTCCACATGTTTTCAGGGTAAATTCAAATGACTTAACACGCCAAGCCATTCATAAGTTGACCCGTCTCCCTCTACGTGGCCCCATCTCCTGACCCTCTGTACAGTACCTTTCACTCTAGGCAAAGTGAACTACTTGTAATTTCCAGAATAGACCTCACTCTTTTCTATTTGGATTGCTGCATCCTCTTGCCAAAACAACTTCCTCATCTTCTTCGATTTAATGATTTCTAGTTACATTCTAAAGCATGGCTCAAGTCTTGCCTGGTGCAATTGGCTTTCTCTACCTGTTACTCTTCTATGATCCCATGGTGCCCAGGATATATGTACTTATTATAAACTTAACATGTTGTACTTTAATTATCAGTTATTATCTTTCTTATCATCCATTAATTTACTCGATGATTTATAAATACAATTAAAAGACATTTTGAAAATATATAAACAATTTAGTATCCATAATAAACAGAGAGTTCTGCAATCAAGATTTAAAGTCAAGTAACCTGAAAGTTGGTTAACAGTCGATAAACACAGGTAGATTAGATAAGAAAGAATAAAATGTTAATAAACATAATAATGTTCAAACTCATAATAATAATAGAAATGTAAAATTAAAACAATTACCTCTTGTTTTTACCTCTAATGTTTCTTAAAATATTTAAGTGTTAATGCCCAAGGTTAATAAAGGATGTGGTATTTACATATATTCTCCAAAAGGCACTTTGGCAATATCCATCAAACTTTCGATTGTTCATATTCAATAATCCAGAAATCTACTGTATACTTGCATAAGTACACAGAAATAAATGAACAGGATGTATTTTCCCACACTGCAAATGACCTTAATATCCATCAAGAAAAGAATGAATGGTTCAATCTGTTAGGGGTATCAATACAATAGAACATAATGTAGCATCAAAAAATAATGAAGAAAATATATATATTTTCATGTAGAAAGATTTTACATGCTATTAGTACATTTTATGTGAACACAAGTTGCAAAAGTGAATCTATAGTATAATCCATTGTGTTAGAAAATGTTAGTACTGCATGTATTAACCAGGATTCTCCAAAGAAACAAACCAATAGGATAGCAGATAGGTAGGTAGGTAGGTAGGTAGATAAATAGATAGACAGGATTACTATAAGGAATTGGCTGAGATTATGAAAGCTGAGAAGTCCCATGATCTGTCATCTGCAAGCTGGAGACCCAGGAAAGCTGGTGGTATGGTTTGAAGGCCTGATGGCCAGAGAACCAATGGTGTAGATTCTAGTCAAGGTCTGAAGGCCTGAGAACCAGGAGCACCCAGGGCAGGAGAAGATCAATGTCCCAGCTCAAACTGTCAGGAAGAGAGTGAATTCAACCTTCCTGACCTTTTTCTTCTGTTCAGGCCCTCAGTGAATTAGACGGTCTGCTTTACTCCATCCACCAATTCAAAAGCTAATCTCGTCTGGATATCCTCTCATGGACACAGACCCAGAAATAATATTTAACCAGATATCCGGGCATGTTGTGGAACAGTCAAGTTAACACATAAAATTAATCATCACACTGAATAAACATTTAAAAAATGATGGTATATCTCTATTTAATGCAAAAGAAAAATTCATGAAATCCTGCTAAGTGAGAATGTGAGATTACAGAACAATATGGAAAGTATAAGTATAAACACTAACACAGACATTGTATGTGGGCACACACGTAAATATGTGCATTGGAATATATGAAAGGATATGAAAAACTGTCAAGAGAAGTCATCTTTTGGGTTGAGATTATAGACAGCACACTTTCAATTTCCTGCATTCCCATAGTTTAAGATATTTAACAATGAGCACATGTTAACTTTGTAAATAAAAATATATATTAAAATATTAAAGATATTCAGAAAATGAACATATATTTGTTACATATATATTAAACATAATATATACTACCTTTCTTTAGAGCTATGAAGGAAACCTGCATACTATTAATATAGTGAAGATTTACATTGAACATTAAAATACGTTTCTTTAAAAAGAATTATACAAGATACTTCTTTAAAAATAGGATTCTTACATAAAAAAGTTTTAAGGATGAATGTCAATGGAAATTTCAGAACCAGCAAGTGAAGACATTTAAGAGAGCTATTTCCATTAAATGAAACTTTGAGGCTGAGATACACATGCTCTACTGAAATTGTCTATTGTTCAAACACGAAAAATAATGTTTCAGATGCTCAAATTACCAGCAAAATGTGCCACGTAACATATGGCAAATTGCGAAACATAATAAAATTAATATCTGTGCTATATTCACTCTGGTATTTAAAAGCGTTCTCTCTGGTAGAATCATCTACTATCTAATGATCCCCCCTCCGAATCCCCAAATTGGAAATTTTAATTGAGATAGTTTAATAATAAGTTTGGGGCTCCCAATGATAAGACAGTGGGGAGCAGAAAGCAACACATAACTTATATGAAATTTTTATTACTTTATCCTTGATACCACCTAGGATTTTATTCCGTGTAGCAAAATTAAGTATTTTGTTATCTTAATACGATTTCACTGATGAACACCCATCTTATTTATCATATTACAGGTTCTCAATAAATTTGAAGGACGGGGAAAGGAAAAAGAAAGGGAGACACTATTCTATATAGAGAGAGTTAGACAAATATAGCTTCATCAAGAAGCTTCACCTTTAAGAAATTTATACAACTGATCAATAACTAAGTGTAACACCAGCAAAGTTGATAAGTAAGAACTGTCAGTTACAGGTGAGCAGGAGATAACAAAAGTTTAAGGACATACGTAAATAATGAAACACTACATAAACGTTAGTTATAAAGATGGCTTAGCTTAGAACCTTGCCTATGGTAGCCATTCTAAGAAATGAATTTATGTGGGAGAAGGGCCAGAAACCCTACTTCCCAAAGGGAAGTCGCTTATTAAGAAATAAAAAAAGTTTTCAAACATTTTAAAACAAGTAATACCATATGAGCACCTGACCATACAAGGTAAACCCTGCCAATCTCCATTTTCACTAGGTTTTGAAAAGAAAATGCCCATTATCATACTCTTCCATATTTCATTTCATAGAAGTCTTAGACGTAGAGATCATTTCCATAACGTCAGGAACTCCACTGATTTCTCTGTACGTCTACAGACTAACCGCTTAAATCTGTCATTTATCTTCCTCGTCTGTAGATTAGGATTATGATAATCCCTCAGTAATATCACACAGAATTCGTTCCTGCCTGAAAGGGCTCCTTCTTAATTATTTCCAGAAGACCAAAATTTTAGTCTTTATAATTTTATTTATTTTTATTAAATAAGAGCATTATACTCAACTAAGTATAAGCACCAAAGGAAATCAACATCATTAGTAAATGCACTTGTCTTTGAACTCAAGAGGGCTTTGTTGCTGGTACAGGCACACCTCAGAGACACTGTGGCTTTGGTTTCAGACCACTGCAATAAAGTGAATATTGCAATAAAGCAAGTCACATGAATTTTTAAATTTTACAGTATATGTGAAAGTTATGTTTATACTATATTACAGTCATTTCGGTGCATAAGATTATGTCTAAAAATGTATATATCTTAATTTAAAATACTTTATTGCTAAACTATGCTAAGAATCATCTGTGTGATTCTTCAGTGAGTGGTAATCTTTTTGCTGGTTGAGGGTTTGCCTCAATGCTGACGGCTGCTGACTGATCAGGGATGTGGTTGCTGAAGGTTGGGGTGGCTGTGGCAATTTCTTAAAAGAAGACAACAATGAAGTTTTCCTCATTGATTGACTCTTCCTTTTACAGTTTTCTCTGTAACATGCAAAGCCATCTGAGTGCATTTTGCCCACAGTAGAACTTTCAAAATTGGAGTCAATCCTCTCAAACCCTGCAGCTCATTTATCAACTAAGGTGATGTAATAGTTGAAATCTTTTGTTGTCATTTCAACAACATTGACAGCATCTTCACCAGGAGAAGATTCCATCTCAAGAAACCATTTTCTGGCCAGGCGCGGTGGCTCACGCCTGTAATCCTAGCACTCTGGGAGGCCGAGGCAGGTGGATCGCTCAAGGTCAGGAGTTCGAGACCAGCTTGAGCATGAGTGAGAACCCCGTCTCTACTAAAAAATAGAAAGAAATGATCTGGACAACTAAAAATATATGTATTAAAAAAATTAGCCGGGCACGGTGGCGCATGCCTGTAGTCCCAGCTACTCGGGACGCTGAGGCAGAAGGATTGCTTGAGCCCAGGAGTTCGAGGTTGCCGTGAGCTAGGCTGATGCCACGGCACTCTAGCCTGGGCAACAGAGCAAGACCCTGTCTCAAAAAAAAAAAAAAAGAAAAAAAGAAGAAACCATTTTCTTTGCTTATCCATAAGGAGCAACTCCTCATCCGTTCACGTTTTATCATGAGATTGTAGCAACTGAGTTACGTCTTCAGGCTGCACTTCCAATTCTAATTATCTTGCTATTTCCACAACCTCTGCAGATAATTTCTTCACTGAAGTCTTGAACCCATCAAAGTCATTCATGGGGTTTGGCATCAACTTCTTCCAAACTCTCGTTAGTATTGATATTTTGACCTCCTTCCATGAATCATGAATATTCTTCTCCCATGAAGCATCTAGAATGGTGAATCCTTTCCAGAAGGTTTTCAATTTACTTTGCCCGGATCCATCGGAGGAATCACTATGGCAGCTGTAGACTTACAAAATGTATTTCTTAAATAAGAATAATAAGCTTCAGTGTATAAAATCAATTTTGTGTCACTGGTAACACGTCCCAATTTAATAAACATATGTAATTATTTTTCAATACATTAGGCTTGAATTCTGCCTGATTGCCAGGTTAATAAAGGAAGTCACCAGACAGGTGCTTATGCAACCCTTCATGCTTAAAGTAGAATTCATGGGACCTGGAAAAGTCATTTGTTATTGGGCTGCTTCTATTTAAGACCATACAGACCTGTTCCTGGCTAATGGGAGGCTATCTGTGTTTAAAGAACTATAGAAAAATAATTCATAACTCCTAGATACCCATCAAAAAGTCTTCCCTACATTTTCCTCTAGTCATTTGCATTTTAAACCTTTTTCCCCCTCTTGATGTGGAGCATATACTATGACACAAAGGTTTCGTGTCATAGAACTAGACGTTAAAAATACCCTGATTTTTGATGAAAATGTTTGACTTGCAATTTGTATATATCAAACCTTATGAGCCTGCTTAGTATGGTACATTAAAGCTACACATATGATAGTTTAGATGACCACTTTAATCAACATGATATTTTAGAGCATATCATCGTTATTTCAGGTTTAAAATTTTGTTCTCCCTCCTACATTCAGTACTCCGCAACCAAATGAGTAAAGTGTGTGATGTTTTTAATCCTTGCCTCAAATGCTACAAATGTTAGATTTCTATATGCTAATTTTATGTTCTTAGTGCTAGGTTTATTTGTGAATGATTTTGATTAAATCTTAGCAGAACCAGATAGCCTACATAAACCTGGAATCTTAGATATTTTCCATATGGGGAGCTGCTTCTTAAAAGCAAGGAAAGAAATCTATCCTTTTAGAGATGATGGAATAATGAAGGGGCATAGAGTCAGATCTTTGGAGTCAGATATAGCTGGGTTCGAATCCTGGTTCTATCAATCCCTAGTTTGACCTTGAGCAATTTTTTAACCTATTTGAGCCTCTGTTTATCATTTTAAACAGACTGTAGAATCAAACTAATACCATTTACCATGCAGAACTGCTGTGAGAATAAAATTAAATAGTATATCTAAACAAATCACTTAGCATAGTATCTGACATATACTGACTCCATTATAAAACACCAGCTCCCTTACCTCTCTCCTAAGTATTAGGCAGGTAATTCCATGTACCAAGGAAAACGAACTAATGAGGGATTAAAAAATCATTTGGGGAAAGACAGAGTTGAGGGGACAACTGGAGTAGGGTCAATATTCCACTGCCAAGAGTGCATAAGAATCCACTAGAAGAACTGACCAGTGGCCCATCTGTCCTGGCAACCTGCCACCAAGAAGCATTTTGGAAGAGGCTGCAATGACACTCCTTATTCCAATATGCTTTACTCTTTCTAATTAAATGGTACAGGTTTCTAGTCCATAGTTTTATCTAAAGCAATCCTGGATGGATGTATATTTTCCATTTGTCCCACTTCTATGGATGGTAGACTCTGTAAGTGTTTACGGGGTTTACGATGTGTTCTCCTAAGTTAATATTACAAAATCTTTTGCATAATACTTCCTGATTTTAAACCTAGATACTGACAAGGTTTCCAACATGGGTGTGGGATGATAGTTCCTTTTGGAGAGGCCCAAATACTTTTCCAGTGGACACAGATGTGAGAGCAGAAGCTTTAGCCATTGTTCTCTCACTTTGTCATTTGAAATACTCTGATAATTCAAGAGAATCAACTCTGAACATTGCTATTTACACCAACCCACCACCACCAATAGACCTAACCACTGATTTAAATATTCATTTGAAAGGAAACTCATTTTCTTAGAGCAAAAACAAAACCCTGGAAGACTTGGACCTGAGAGTGGCTCTTTCGCTTGAGAGAGTGCCATGTAAAAGTCATAAACTTGGCAATAAAAGGAAAAGAATCGCATATCATTTGGAGATGGCATAACTTTAGAAAGGCAGTGTAGTGGGTTGAATATTGTCCTCCCCAAATTTACGTCCACTTGAAACCTCAGAATGTAATCTTATTTGGAATAAGGTTTACGCAGCTAGAATTAGTTAAGGATCTCAAGATGAAATCATCCTGGTTTTATGTGGGGCCCTATATAAGGACTGGTGTCCTTGTAAGAAGAATAAAGGACATAAGAAGAGGCACAGACACAGATAAGAAGGCCATGAGAAGATGGAGGCAGAGATTAGAGTTCTGCTACCACAAGCCAAGGAATGCCAAAGATTGCCAGCAACCACCAGAAGCTATGGGAGAGGCAAGGATAGTTTCTCTCTCAGAGTCTCCAGAAGGAACCAACCCTGACTACACCTTCATTTCAGACTTTTGGCCTCCAGAACCACGAGAGAATAAGATTCTGTCATTTTAAGACACCCAGTTTGTGGTACTTTGTTACAGCAACCCTAGGAAACTAGCATATGCAGGAAACTTACAACGCCAGGCAGTAAGCACATGGGAAAATGGATACTCTTGAGGCCTGATGTCTCAATCCACATTTTGGCTGCCTCTCATTAGTTGTGTGATCTTGGATAGGCTGTTTATCTTCTTTGGGTTCATTCGCTTGTTTATAAAATGAGGATGACAATAGTTCCTACATCAAAGGTCTGGCATAACAGTCAAATGAGTCAACATAGGTAAAGTACTTATAAAAGCTTCCAGCACATAGTAAATGTTCAATAAATATTGTCAAAAGACAAAACTACAATTAATTTATTTTAAAGACCTTGATTGGCTTTTATTTGCAATTCTAGAAATAGGCAACACCTAGTTCTCATGAGCTGAGCAGAGGAGTCTATAAAGTTGCCTTTATAGATTGAAAGGGGCTGAGAAAAGCAGAAACAGAACAAAAAAACAGACTGGTCCTTTCACAGTTCTTTTCTTATACAGGTTAAACCAGAGAGGACTTCCTTATCATGCTGGCTAAAACTGGCCTGTTTGGGGATTTGGCTATTATCTCTTTCTCTGTCCTGATTTCTTGGAAGGACAGATAAACAACTGCCTTTCACCTTGGTGGCCCTGAAAGCTTCAGCATGAGTGACTCCATTTTGGTTTGGTCTATTGGGCCTTGTGCAGGAACTTAGTCCAAACCAATGGCCTCCCATAAATGTTATTTAACAGTACTCATTATGATTTATAGACTGTGTCTCTCTATCCCTGTATCTTCTAAAGCTTCTTATTTCTGCCTTCTCCTTGCTTCATAGGAAGATTTGTGACAATGGACATGAACTATTTTTCTCAAAAATGAGGCAGATGTGCTCAATAAACCCATGTTTCTATTACTATTATTCTTTTATGCCTATGTAGGGTTTGACAGCTAAGGAAAATCACAGCCTTTATGGAGAAACTCATGCATTTTGCTTTAATTTTTTGTGAAAATTGTAACTAAATGCTGATTTCAATGTGTTGTTATGATTACTTCCAAGAAAATAAACAAAAAGATAGTTGATGAATACTATTTAAATAATAAACCACAAGCCTAATTTTATTTTGGAGTTTTATAAACAGAAAAATTAGAAGAGGCACAGCTAACTCCAGAAATAAAATCTCTGTGAGATAGTAACACATAAAAATGCTTTCCACTTCCGTTAATTTCTTCTTAACAGTCTTGGTTCTATCTGAGAATCTGGAATCTGTTCATTTGACGTTTTCCGTTGTTGATAAGGTGAGAGGACCCTGGCTGCTCCAGCTAACAATGTCACGTGAGACGTGTCACCGACTTCTCTCAGCATCTGCTTGTTCATCTGAATTACAAGGAAACTAATGGCATCTACCTTACGGAGTTCTTGAGGAACTCAGGTGACGTGACACAAGTAAAGAAAGAAGAATAACATTGTGCATATGGCAAGTGTTAAATAACTTTCCGAAAACATTATTCTTAGCCCAGTGACATTTCATCCTGAATTTCTTTGACTTTAATTACCTTAACATGAAAGATTTCATCATATTCTACAACTTAGTTTATATGCTTGATATCGAGCAGCAGAAACATTTAAATCAATTGCTTGAAAACATTTCTCCAGAGAGAAGTAACCAACATAATTAAAAGACAACTAGTGAAAATCCGTGGTTTGGGATTTTTATTTATTTATTTTTTAACTTGAGGGTGAAATTGTGTATCCGCGCTTTGCCAACTGTCTACTTTCTGAGGTTGATGTGAGTCATATGCACACCCTGGTTTGCAAACACACAAAATAGAAATAAATACTTTGGCTTAAAGTGACATTACATCTGTAAGAGTAATTCTAAATCCCTGCTAGTTGATCTCTCCTGAATCACAGGTATTTATTTTTATTCCAAAGTCACTCTGAATCTCCAATTCAAAACCTGCACTGCAAACTTTTATACATCTGTAAGTAAGCAAAATCTAGAACTTTAATTAGAAAAACTTTAGGCATTTTGTTAATTTTGATTTCCAGACAGTACTTACTACTTATTTTTTAACCGTCAGTCTCATCACAAAATACATCATCACATATACTTTGCATATGGGAAAGTAAATTTATCAATACTAACTTTAGGTAGGAAATGTCAGAAAAACTCTTTTAATATTATTTTTAATCTTTATTTTCGCCAAAAATAACAGGTTAGTGTCCATTAAAAATACAAGCTTTACAAAAGCACAAAATTTAGGAAATTATTTGAGAATTCAGACCTCAGGGAAAAGGCAGAAAAAGAAGGTACGTCCAGAGGCTCAGGAAGAGCAACCCCTCCTGGACATGTCTTCACAAGGTTCTAGTTCCGGTTTGCTGACCCAAACGCTATGGCTAAGAAAACAGCCTCTACTGGTGAAAAGTTAGTGTAAAACCTGGCATTTGCGATGGGTTTCTTCCACTCGGCATGACCAAAGTGAAGCCGGGGATTCGGGAAATGACAGACAACAGGGAAGGAAAAGGAAAAGGGAAGGAAAGGCTTGTAAGTGACTCCAATAACGTATGTCCCAAAAAACAGCAGTCTGGTCAAGAAAGGCTAACAAGTAATTACGCTACAGGTTTTCAGTGGGAGGGTAAAGAGGAGGGGTGTGGGTAAAATTGAGAGGTGACTGCATAGTCTGGAAAGCATATTCAAATTCCTGTCATTTTCATAATACAGTTTGCAAATTACAGAACAAGAATGCAACTGTAATAAATAAAACTACAAAAACACTTGGAGCAGTATAAATAAACACACTGAGATGATATAGGTTTAAAAGTTGAAAATACTGCCTTCATAAGTAGTTTCTTCCAAATGGATGCCTTCTTATTTAAACAACAGTTTTAACTATTTAAAATATTTAACCTCTAAATGAAGGCATTGAGTGCTTTCAGGTATTTTGCTGTTTCTGTGAATTATGCATATTAGGCAATTTAATGACAGTTATAATTAGGTACTTCCAACTTACCTGAGTATAGTGTGAATTAACTACACACACACACACACACACACACACACACACACACACACAAGCTGGGAAGGACTCCATGTTTGTCCAGAAATAAAAGGGTTATTATTGTTACCAGTTTCATTAGCCTTTTGTTTTCTACATGGACTCCCAAGGATTTCTAGTCCTACCTAGAGCCATCCTCTCCACAAGTCACTCCAACCTACCAAGCTAAATACGGACACCTCTCCAAGCCAATAAAGTTGAGATAACGAAAAGCAGCAGCTTCCTTTATCCTCACACCCCTGACAAGCTCCACCTTCTGGGAAGAGATGAGCAGCCACTCCCTCCAACTGCAGGAGGTGGGATTCCAATTCGAATCTGGAATCTAATTGCCCCTTCAAAAGTGTCAGGTGTCCAGATAAAGAATTCCTTACCTGTCTTATTGGTAAATGTTCCCCATTTAAATTTATTTTGTTGGCTGTTTTTCCCCTAACCCCTAAGTGAATATTCAAGAAGCTCCTATGACTTCTACAATCGCTATCAACCAATTAAAATCCTTTCTGTTACTTTCAGTCACAAAATAGTCTCAATTTAATACAGTCATGCATTGCATAAGGACATTTTGGTCAATGATGGGCCACATTTATGACGATGGTCCCATAAGATTATAATAGTGCTGAAAAATTCCTATGTTTAGTGATGTCACAGCTGTCATAACATCACAGTGCAAGGCATCACTCCTATGTTTGGGGGGATGTCGGTGTAAACAAACCTACTGCATTACCAGGCGTACAAAAGTACCGTATATACGTCAAGTACAGTACACAATACTTGATAATGATAATAAATGATTATGTTACTAGGTTGTGAATTTATTATACTATACTTTTTACTGTTATTTTAGAGTTTCCTTCTACTTCTTAAAAAAAAAAAATGTTAACTGTAAAACAGCCTCAGGCAGGTCCTTCAGGAGGTATCCAGAAGAAGGCATTGTTATCAAAGGAGATGACAGCTCCTTGCATGTTATTGCCCCTGAAAAACCTTCCAGTGGGACTAGATGTGGAGGTGGAAGACAGTGATATTGATGATCCGGACCTTGTGTATGCCTAGGCTAATGTGTGTGTTTATGCCTTAGTTTTAACAAAAAAGTTTAAAAAGAAAAAAAAATGAAATTTTAAAAAAGGAAAAAGCTTATAGAATAAAGATATAAAGAAGCTTTTGAAAATAAACTTAGAGTAGCCTAAATATTTATAAAGTCCACAGTAGTAATGTCCCAGGCCTTTGCATTCACTCACCACTCACTCACTGCCTCACCCAGAGCAACTTCCAGCCCTGCAAGCTCCATTCATGGGAAATGCCCTATATAGGTGTACCATTTTTCATCTTTTTATACTGTATTTTTAATGCACTTTTTCTATGTTCAGATATGTTTAGAGACACAAATCTTTATGATTGTGTTGCAATTACCTACAGTATTCAGGACAGAAACACACTGTACAGGTCTGTACCCTAAGAGCAATAGGCTACACCATAGAGCCTAGGTGTGTAGACGGCTATGTCACCTAGATTTGAGTAAGTAGGTACACACCATGATGTTTACAGAAAGACAAAATTGCCTAAGGATGCATTCTCAGAATGTATCCTTATGGGTAAGTGACTCGTGACTATAATTAAACTCTAAAGGACCATATAATAATCTACACTCTAAACTTTCTTTGAAGTTCATTGGAGCACATGCTGCAGGTCAGAAACAGTTGGTTCTTCTCTCTCTCCTCATCTAGCTCTTCTTCTCCTCCTTCCTCATGTTGCTAATTCAAGTTTCTGAACCATGCAGGATTGAGGAAAGGGGGGATGGGGGAGGAGAGTGGGCCAGGCAAGTTCTTCCTTGGCAGGCACTGTCGCAAGAATTGAGCATCAGCACCATTTGGCCTGGTAGGTTGTTCAAAACTCACTTTCTCTTTAGGTGCTTTCGTGGCTTTTTTGGAGAAGGCTCCTCACTTCTAATCTGAAGCTGCCTTGGCAGAGGTGAACATATCTCTCTATTCACACTGTTTATTACCTCTTTGTCTCCTGAAAAGCTGACAGTACTCAGAACTTCTCCCTCTGGTCTTTTCTGGACAGAGTCAAAAGGCAACTCCACACCAGCTCTCCCTCAGAAATGATCCACGTCCAGGAGAAACAATTAAATACTCTCGGCCTCTACAAACTCCTGGAATGCAGTCTCCACTCCAGAAACCTCTTTCTGTTGTCATCCCTTCCTTCCTTCAGATTTCCCAGGTGAGCATCAGACATGAGTCTACGGCTAGCCCCGTCCTGCAGGGAACACTGATTAAGTTCTCTGAGTGGTCATTAAGGTGCAGGTACCCCACCCTGGTGGGGCAACCCACAAATCAACAGCAGCTCTCTCCAAGTTATCAACCCTTTTATCTCTAATTTATCAACCTTTTATACCTTTGACAAGGTGGATTTCCTTTATAAATCCTGAATAAAGTCTAGTATCCCCGTGGAATGTAGAATTTACTATATATCTTGGTGACTCGGTCCAAACGTACATTTTCATTTTTTGTTGCAAATGCTTAATAATTTTCCTCTCCACGTCTTCATTTACGTTGTTTGCTTCTCTGGAATCTGTCTATTCTTCCCCAGCTCACTTATCCAAATCCGAGCTATCCTGCAAGATTCAGCTCGAGTTCCATCTGGTCTATGATCCCTTGTCTGACTATTTTAGATTTTCTAGAGTTTTCTTCTGAAGCCCTGCACTACCTGCAGTAATTAGTGTCATCAATACATGGAGTTTGCCCTCAGTGTTTCTTCTTCATGGAAGACAAATAATAGTCACCTTCATGAGAGAGAGAGTGACTCTATGGTCTACAAACTTGAGAGTATCTGAAATATGAAAATATTTTTTAAAAATGTGCTGACCCAAGGGTAGCCAGTGAGTCCAGGCAAAGTAGGAAAAAGGGAGGCAAATGCTAGGCCTGCACAGCCAGGTCCAGTAAGTTCCTTTGTAAGAACTCACTGCATAGAAGAGGGAAGTATTCGGATAAAGCCTGTCCTTCCACATACTGAATATTTTAAACATTCACTTTATTAAAAACATTTGAATATAAAGACGAGCTAGACAACTCATTTGCTTGAATCCAACATTATTTTTTTTCAGCTTTACAGAGCTATAATTGAATAATAAAAATTGTATATTTGAATTCAATATTCTTAAATAAACTGAGCTCTCTATAAAAGTTAAGGGCCAGAAAACATGTAGCTCTAGTATATATACAATATATATATGCATATTTGTATATAATAAATAATAAAATCACAAATAAAATGAATAGCTCTCTTTGCTTATTTGTCAGCCTAAAATTTATGATACTATACTTTAATACTCTAAAATACAGTGATTATTTCACTCCCATTTTTCATGACACTTGCCAGTTATCATTAACCACCAGTGCAGGCACCACTTGTAACTTTAAAAAATAGTCGTTGATTAATTTATGTTTGAATGGCTGCTTGGATTTATACATACCAATTACAATGTCAATATTATTTGTCTGTGTTCTTCACCTTGTCACTTTTTGTTTAAAGAAAGGAAAATGCTGGACTGAAATATTTTAAAATATATATAGTGGTAAAAGAACTTAAAGACAAAGGTCTTCTCCTAATTAAAATATATTATATATTACATATACTATACATATATAGATATAGATGTAGAGAGAATCATGCTATTCCACTAATTAAGTAATACTGACTGCCAGAATAAAATTTCTTGGAAAAGATGGAATATTCTTAACAAAGGAGGCAATTTGTAGTTAGAAAATAATTTGTAGGTCATTACTAAAGTTGCAAGCGATGGGATAGCTAAGAAGAATAAAAATAAGCACAAAATCATGACCTTCTCCAGACATGGAGTCTGTAAGTGTGGTTTTCTCAAAAACAGATACAGACCAAAAATTATGGTATATCAACACCAATTTACTATTAGTTATTAATACTTTTGAAGTCTCTCCTATATCCAGCTTGTGACAGTAAAGGCACTTATTCACTGAAGGATGACTTTATGCTATTTATTTTGTACACAAATCTGGGTGACTAAGCCGTGGTGGCTGAAAGGACGAGAAGGGATTCTACGTCATATTGACAACTAAAAAAATTTTTAAGAAATTGTACCTGTTTTGGAAAATTTCACTGAATTCTATTTATTCAACTGAAAAGAGTAAATAAAAATCAACAGATAATTTGGTTAACACATAGGCTTGCATAGGAATTCTTGTCACAATGGAAGATTATTTTTCTATCTTATTTAGTTGAATCCATAGAACCTATATTTATCTTAGTCTTGTCTATACTTTTTAAAAAGTCATAATAATGGGAAAAGCCTTGAAATTGAAGTCCAAGCAGTAAATTCAAGTGTCAGATTTACTACTGTGTCCTTGAGTAAGTCACTAAGACTTTTAGGGTCCTCAGTCTCTTAATTTGCAGATGGACATACAAATATCTGCCTTGTTTGTCCCATAAGGTTGACATAGGGCTCAGACAGGCAATATATGGAGAAGACATTGTAAAGTATTATTATCTGAGACGGCAGCACAGGGGCAGGAGTTCAAGTCCAATCCCACCATGACCAACAGTGTACCTTTAGGCAAGTCACCAAACCCCTTTTAGCCTCAGTTTCTTCCTCCACTACATGAGGCAGCTGACTTGTAAGGTTCTTTCCATCTCTACGAGTATATGATCATGCACTGAAAAAGCTAATGAGAAAGTTCTCTGACATGCTTTTGTTTCCTATGAAAGTGGCATACACTGATTAGGTGCTCATGATTAATTTTAGACTCTGTCTTGCAAATAAAAGAAAGTCACCATTTATTTGGTGTGAGCAGGCTCACATTCCTTATGAAATGAGGTGTGGTATTAATTTATCAATTGCATATCAGAAGGTTAAATGTCGGAAGGTGGTAATCATGGAGAATTATGAGAATCATTACATGGTATAAAATCTGAGCGTAAAACTCACAGTTGAAAAGAATCTGCTCTTGAAATAAAGAAAAACAGAATCTGAACTACATTACTTACAGTCCACATTAAAATACAAACAGAAGATTACAACTAAACACTGAGGCACAGCTGCCCCTGTCTGGCAGTTTGAAATCCTTTTAATTTCTGGTTCTTCTGTAGTGCTAAACTTGGATTTTATGTACACTACAACTAAACATAGAAGAGACAATAGTCTAGGCAACACAAGCTTGTCGCTCTAAGTGCTACCAGAGCAGGGATTTTTGTCTGTTCTATTTCCTGATGTCTTCCAAACACCTAGAACACCACCTGGCACAGAAGCAGTGAATAAATATGTACCAAATAGATGAACTTTCTTCCATTTCCTGCTTTGAATAGATAAGCTACAGTCTTTTTAGAACTTTTATTGACCTTTCTTTATATCATTAACTTGCTTCTATAAAAAAAGAGATAAATCACAAGAACTTAACCACAGGTAACCCTAATAAAAGATAGAGTCTGGGGTGACACTAAATGACCAACACAAATGCTTGAAACCTACTTTTCACCTTAAAATTATCTGAATTAGAAGTAAATTTTTTTCAGTGTAAAATTACAAAATAAATAGGACAAACTCCAAAACTAAAGAACTGTTGTTTACATGCAACCAAAGAGAGCACTTCAAACAATGGGGGAAGAAATCCACATATAATTCATAAAATGGGATTAAAAATACATGAAAAAAGAGCTATTAATAAATGTCTTTTGTGTTTCTTCTTTTTAAAACTCAAAAGAGTGCGGTCTGCCTCAGACCCACATCAAAGGAAGCCAAGGAACTGAGAGTAAGAGAAATGAAGACTCAACTCAGTATCTCTCTCCTGGTGCCTAAACACATTTTATAAAAATGTTCTTTGAACCAACAACAAACATAGAAAACCAGAAACAGAACAGGAAGATAAAGCCACAAGAGAAAACAACCACGACATCACCACACCCACTTCCAGTTTTCCCCAAAACAATTTTCTTACCAGATGAACACAATAAGTCAAAGAGTTCTATTTTTAATGCATGAGTCTCGGTTGTGGCACAAACAGATCAGTGGAAATCTCCCGTCTGCAGCAAAACACAAGCCTCTAACACAAAGTATGTGAGCTCATAAAATAGCATGTCTGACATGGAAAGCACCAAAATGAAAGGATGAATGAACCAATAAGCAAAGGAATGAATGTGCCTAAGAGAACTTCAGAGTCATTCAGGAAGAAGTGACAATGTGTACATGGGCTCATCACTTCTCAATATTCTCATACTGTATGACGATTTCCCCGCAACCTACCTATGTCAGAACTTAGATTAAAAAGGAAGGGGGAAAACTGAAAGATACTGAGACTGGTTTTCAAAATTCCCATTGTAAAGGGCAGGGAGCTATTCTGGAAGAGAAAAGACCAAATCCAGAGACAAAAGGAAGTGAGAAAAAGGAAAGTGCCAGCACAGTAAGCTGGAGAGAGACTTTGGGAGAGTTTTGAAGAAAGGCTCAAGTAGGCCACAGAGTCACGTACCACGCTGTGATTCAGAAAGAGGATTCTCAATGCAGTTTTGCTCCATGTTATCAATGAAACTCCCATGCAGTTTCTTAAAAGGCTGTAGTAAGGATTTAAATCACTTTACAATTATTTCTAGATGTCATTTATTAATTTATTCCACAGATATTTAGTGATAGGGGCAGCTTCTTAGGACTGTCTACACTGGCAGCCTCTACAGAGACAGGCCTTTTGGTGGAAACAAGAAAGCCTGGCTTGATATAGGTTACAGCAAACAAAACATGCAGAATAGGAAAACTGCAGTTGACCCTTGAATAACAACATGGGCTTGAGCTGCACAGGTCCAGTTAAATGCAGATTCTTTTCAATAAAAGTGGCCCCAATTGTGCCTGTCTTTCCCGCCTCCCCTTCCACCTCCTCCATCTCCTCCACATCTGCCACCCTGAGGGCAAGACCAGCCCCTCCTCTTCCTCCTCCTCAGCCTACAGAACATCAAGACAATGAAGACCTCCACTTAATGAACAGTAAATATAATTTCTCTTCCTTATGATTTTCTTAAAAGCATTTTTTCTCTAGCTTACATTATTATGAAAATGTAGTATATAATACATATAACATACAAAATATGTGTTAATCAACTATTCATGTTATGGTGAGGCTTCTGGCCAACAGTAGGCTATTAATAGCTAAGTTTTGGGGGTCAAAAGTTCTAAGTGGATTTTCAACTGTATGAGGGGGTCAGTGTGCCTAACCCCTGCATTGTTCAAGGGTCAACGGTATATTCTAATAATGCTTCTTGTTATATTCTTTGAGAACATCCTTATACAGAAAATGGGTTATAGCCATTATTATGGAAAATAGTATGGAGGTTCCTCAAAATGTTAAAAATAGAACTACCATACGATCCAGCAATTGTACTTTATGTATATATCCAAAGGAAATGAAATCAGCACATCAAAGATATGTCTACACTCCCATGTTCATTGCAGCATTATTCACAGTAGCCAAGATATGGAAACAACCAACATGTCTATCAACGGAAAAAAAGATAAAGAAAATGTGATATATATACACAATGGAATACTATTCAGTCTTAAAATACAAAGACATTCTACCATTTGCAACAACGTGGAGGAACCCAGAGGACATTATACTAAATGAAATAAGCCAGGTACAGAAAGACAAATACTGCCTGATCTCACGTTCATATGTGGAACTATTAGGTTATTAAGTATGAAATGTCTGATTTCCTTAAGTACTAAGTTTGACAATTTCATATCTCTGACATTTCACTTTGACACTTCTTGTTTTATTTTTATTGTGAAGGTACATTCTCAGTCTTGCAAATGCACATTTTGGCTTGTGACTATCTTTAAAAAAAATTTTTTAGAGAAATTTTTGTGAAACCTGGATAAGTAAAAAATTCTTGTTATTTTCGAATGTGAGTTCCATCGTAGAACCAATGCAGCGCACACAGCTCGAAATATCAACGAAGTGTTTGGGAAGGATGTTGCCAATGAACTCACAGTACATTGATAGTTGGAGAAGTTCCAGTCTGGTGATTGTAATCTTGAAAACGAGCCACGTGGGTGACCTGAGACCAAGGTGGATAATGATGAGCTGAAAGCTGCAGTGGAAGCGAATCCATCTCAACCTACACATGAATTAGCAGCAAGGTTTGATGTTACTATTCCAACAATATTGGACCATTTGAAACAAATGGGCACGGTAAAGAAGCTGGATGGATGGGTTCTGTATGAATTAAAAGAGCATCAGAAGAGAAATTGTCTCGAAGCTTGCCTTTCTTTGATGTCATGACATGAAGGTGAACCATTTCTACACTGTATTGTTACATGTGATGAAAAATAGATTCTTCCTGACAATTGCAAGCGTTCGACACAATGGTTGGATAAAGCTGAAGTGCTGAAACATAGTCCAAAACCGAAGATTCATCAAAAAAATCTAATGGTGTCTGCTCGGTGGTTCAACACTGGTATTATCTCCTACCACTTCATGAAACCTGGTCAGTCGATTACAGCAGATGTCTACTGCAACAATTGGATGCAATGATGAGGATGCTCACAATTAAGCAGCCAAGATTGGTCAACAGAGACAGGCCAATCCTCTTACAAGACTACATGTGGCAAAAAACAGCACTGCTCAAACTACAGAGGCTGGACTTGGAAACTCTCTGTCATCCACCGTATTCACCAGACCTTGCACCAACTGACTACCACTTCTTCCAGGCCCTGGACCACTTCTTGCAAGGAAAAATATTCAATTCTCAACAAGCTGTGGAAAACATCTTTAGCAATTTCATCGCCACTCACTATCCAGGCTTCTTCACTGCTGGCATAAACAGCTACTGTTAAGATGGCAAAACTTTGTTGAGAGTTTAGGCGCATACTTTAATTGTACTGCTTTTTGTTTGAGAGATAATAAACTACACTTCTGATTCGAAATCAGACATTTCATAATAATGAAGAACTCATAAAAGCAGAGGGTAGAATGGCGGTTGCCAGGGGATAGGATGGAAATAGGAGAAGTTGGCCAAAGGGTACAAAGTTTCAGTCAGACAGAATGAATAGGTCGTGACAATCTATTGTGCAGCATGGTGACGACAGTTGTTAATTATGTATTCTGTACTTGAAAATTGCTAAGGTGCTAAGAGAGTCGATCTTAAATGTTCTCACCACAAAAAAGTTCTAAGTGTGTGAAGTGATAGACATGTTAATTAGCTTGATGCAATCATCTCACAATGTACACATAGATCAAAACATCACCTTGTACACCATAAATATATACAATGTGTTGTTCTCAGTTGCAGTCAACCAACAGAGAAACTTCTGGAACTCAACCACGCAAATTGGAGACTGCTTGTTCACTGGAAAACTTTTTCCCATAGCTAGTGATTTTTTCCTTCTCCTCTAAAGGTTAAAGTAAAGCATTACCAGGCCTCATGAATTTCTCATGAGTTATTAAGTGCAACCAAATTCCAAGCACTGTTTGACTGAGAAACATCTTCAACCTAAATGCACAGCCATCACAATTGCCAACAGTAATAACCCAAGGCTACTTCCATTATGAATTTGGTCTCTGCCTTAAAAAAAAATACTATGATACCTCCCTCGATAATAAGCCCCATAAAGCACATAAAGTGTTCTCCATGATTAACAACGGCATTTGTGTCACAGCAGTGCCAGGAAGGGAAGCATGTGGCTGAGCGTAGACAACACAGCCACAGAGATCTCTTCTAAAAGCAGAACCCAGGATAGCTCATTCTTCAAGATCTTCCAGAGGAAACTGAATGATGAGTGTGTTGATGTCTTTTAAAATCAATTTTTTAAATGCTTTAAGATCCTGTGTCCTGATTACTGGCTGGCCTATATATTTTTGGCAACACTAGTGCCCTGGAGGGCCTGACGATTTGACAAGCAGTTAAGGTCTTCCGTTAAGGTGAATTTTGAAAAGGCTGAGATAAGTAGGCTAATTTCCTATGAAAGTATTTCCTTCTGATCTTGGAAATGTTAAAGGGGCCATGTAAGTGTATTATTCTGAGCAAGGAAAGTTTTGCCTTACAAAGACTGCCAGTGAAAACAACTCATCCCCCAGCCGGCTGCAGAGCCCCAAGAAGCACATTTTCCAGGCAGAAGCAGTGACTGTACCTAATGGGGCTGGGTGAGAGGGCAAACTAACTTAGTGGATCAGATCTCCTGTGTAAATTATTATTTGTCTCTAATGTATAGAAACAAATGGCCTTTGCAAAGGGTGTTGTGAAGATCCAGTAAGACAATGTACAGAAAATGTCTAGTATCGTATCTGGCATTATCATCATCATTACAACAGAAACACATTGTACTCATTGCTCGGATCGAGTCAAGAAATGTAAAAGAAAAAAAGTTTTCTTCTTTTTCTGCACCCTCATTTTTGGACCAGAATCTCTCTACGTATCTCCAAAGTATTGTAATAGTACATGCTTGAAGTTTTCTATCTCCTTTTAATCAAATATTTCAAACATTATTTTGTTAGCAAAAAACCCACAGGAAAGGGAAAATAACTTCTTAAATATTTATTATTTCTAAAAAGCCCCACGGGGCTTCTTTGGCAGATATGCAATTACCATTGTAGAGAACTAAAAGGCGCTTTAGATACCATTTTAAAAACAAGGAAATTAAGACCCAATGAGACTAAGGGAATACCAGGCTTAGTAAAAAGAAAGGGATCTACTTTGGATACCAGTACAAATCTCTTTGCACTAATCTTATCTATTAAAAAGTCGAAATGATGCTAAGGCATCCTTAGATGGCATGATCATACAAATGAAGGGAAATGAACATCCGAAAAATAAATACTACTGGCCAACTGCTTCTGCATAACTTACTGCCTTTCGTCCTCATAAAAACTTTGCAACATAGGCATTATTAGTAAGGCAAAGCCTTACTGCTTTTAAGGTAAGGAAACTGAGGCCGATGAAGATCACAAAATCAGCAGTAGGCAAAGCTGGGATTCAGATCTGGGTCTAACCTAACTATAAAGCCCCTTTCAATATACCCCAGTGTCTTCTGGAAGGTTGAGTCCTACGACACCCCTGTTATTGAAAAAATAACTTTTTCTGGCTTCTAAGCAGAAACTAAACAGCCAGGGGATGAAAACTGCTCCAAGATCACATACCTGTAGTGGAGTCAATAGTAAAAAGGGATGACAGGTCTCCCGGAACGAGTTCATAAGCCACTGTCCCATATATCCCAGAATCCCGGTCGGTGGCAAGAACATTGATGATCTCGGTGCCTGGCTGGGTCTGAGCACTGACACTCGTGACGTACGTTGACGGGTTAAACATGGGGTGATTATCATTCACGTCCTCCAGCTCCACACGAACAAAGGCTTGGGCACTTAGCCCCCCCTGTTGGATGAAGGAGCAGTGATTACAAGTGGGTCTGCTGAACACTGGGAAGCAGACTAGTGGACAACAATCCTAGAGTAGACTTTTAAAACAGCAAAAGGTATATGTATACATATACACACCTATATATTCGTTTTACTTTTAACCTTGAGACATGAGTTCATATGTAGTGGCATGGTATCTACACTTCAGTCACGATTCTTCAACATTAATGAGATTACCACTTAAAGCTCCTGTGAGGCAAAAATTTCAGAGTGGAGGCCAAAGATATTCAAGGGAAGTTGTTCCGATGTCCGAAAAGGAATGGAAATCACTTTTATCCATAAGATAACTTTAAAACGAATGTTGGTAAGTACTAAGGGGAAGGGGTAGGGAATATTGGTGAGGGATGTCTTGGTGAAAGCCTCACTAGGAAGGTACTATTGACTAGACTTCAGTTATCTAGAAGAAAAGGACAAGAGGCCAAGGAAATAGCAGGTGCAAAGGCCCTGAGGCAGGAGTGCAGTGTGAGTGCACCCCCCTGGCCTTTTCAGGGGCAGCAGGCTAGAGGCAGATAGGGTTAACATCAGAGAGGCAGCGGCAGGTCACAGGGCCTCTACAGGGTTGTGGAAGGACCATGGCTCTTCCCCATTGGAGGGTTTTGAGCACAGGCGTCATTTGGTTTGACTTAGATTTTAGCTGTTGCTCTGGCTGCAGTGCTCAGAATGGACTGAAGAGCAGCAGGGTATCAGGACCAGACAGGAGGCTCTTCGCATCATCATGACCAAAAGGGATGGGGCTTAAAGGAGCAGCGAAGGTGCTCATCCTAAATACTCAGGGCCAGGTTTGTTTCGGAATGCAAATTTTTCAAGTTTTAGAAAGAAAATATAGTGCACAAAGTAGTGAGACACAGGTCCCATACTGTGTATTTGCCGTTGCCTCCATCTAAAAACAAGGGGAAGGAGGGTGAATAAAATAGGAGAAAATAATCCTCTGCAATTTTTATTTTTCTAAAGTAAAACATATGTTCCTACTTTAAAGCACCGTTTTCCATTTCTATCTGGTACATTGTGGCACTTTCATCTTTGACAAAAAGCCTTGGTAAGTCACAACAGCCCGGGTTTCCTCACTCCCTTTACCTCCCCTCCTCCTGTTTTTGTTTTTTGGGTTTTTTTTCTTTCCTTTCCTTGTTCTACTGTGGCAGGGAGGCACTGAGCAAGGAGGAAAAAGAACGATGAAGAAGAAAGTATGGCAAGACATAGAGGGAGAGAAACAGTGTGATTTTCCACGTTCTAGGCTGAATAAAGTGCCAGAGCCATGCCAGTTATCAGTTGGAATAGGAGAAATGCAGGAGGCTCATTACGATTGTGATAAAAACAAGGCGAGTTCATCCATCTGGCCTGTATGCTTAAAATGCAGATCGGCCCTCCATCTTCACCTAACCTAAATAGCCTGCAAGCATCCAGGCGCAGTGTAATCACAGGGGACCGGAGACTGGAGACGAGCATATAGAAAATACTGCACTGCATCTGTTGGGGGCCCCACTGTCGCTCCAAACTCAGTGTTGCCTTCCCTTTTCCCTTGCTTTTGCCTTTCTCTTTTTATTCCTCCTCAAGTTCAAGAAGTCACATAGGGTTAAGAAAGGGCTAAGAAAGCAGGAAAGAGAAGTAATGGGCCGGGGCGCGGTGGCTCACACGTGTAATCCTAGCACTCTGGGGGAAGACTATTCCAGATCAGCTGTCTCTATAAAAAAATAGAAAAATTAGCTGGGCATGATGTCACGTGCATGGAGGCGCATGCCTGTAGTCCCAGCTACTCGGGAGGCTGAGGCAAGAGGATCACTTGAGCCCGGAAGTTTGAGGTTGCCGTGAGCTACAATGACATCACTGTACTCTAGCCCAGGAGATAGAGTGAGACCCTGCCTCAAAAAAAAAAAAAAAAAAAAAAAAAAAAAAAAAAAAAAAAAAAAAAAAAAAAAAAAAAAAAAAAAAAAAAAAAAAAAAAAAAAAAAAAAAAAAAAAAAAAAAAAAAAAAAAAAAAAAAAAAAAAAAAAAAAAAAAAAAAAAAAAAAAAAAAAAAAAAAGAAAAGAGAGAGAGAGAGAGAAGGAATGAAAAATGGGGGAAATATGAAGAAATGGGCAACACTCCATCTTAAGACCTTTAAAAACAAAGATCCTATTTCCTAGGCAGTTTATGAAGATTGTAAATCAGGCAATGCTCTAAAAAAATAAGAAAATGTTAGATGGACAAAGTGAAAAATGTATTGGCACAGAACAATGACCCTTTTTGCAGGAAAAGTATTATAGATCTCAGTATTCCTTTCAAACAAATTCATTTTTAATCTACCGGATTTATCAAATAAGGGATACTTTCCTCTTAGAATAATCATGTGTGAGCGTGTGTTAAGTGTGTTTTATACATATTTCTCCTTCAATTGTTATAATCTCCCTTTTTCAGATTTTTATGGCTTTCCCCCCTCATTACAGGTAAGAAAACCAAAGCACAAACAGGCTAAATGACTTGCTCAAGGTGAGACTGTGAATGGCAGATCTGCAACAGGAACAATGATCCACCTGCCCCCAAAGCCATTGGAGAGTTCTTTGAAATTAGAGTTTTAAATATTTGCTATGCTGTAAATTCTGCCTTTCATGTGAGACTTGTTTCCAGACTGTACCAGGGAGGATGCCTCTCATGCACTCCATCTTAAGAGAATAAAAGGAAGAGAGGACCCTTGTTTTTAAGGAATTTACAGTCTATGAGACAGACACTACCCCCCTAGGTTTGTGGCACAGCAGAACAATCTTGAGCCAAAAGACTTGGGCTCAATGCCTGGCTCTGCCCACAGCCAGGATCACAACCAAGAGAAGGTCAGCTGGTCCCTGAGTCCAAACTACCTCTTCTGTAAACAGAGAGCTGTCTGCTTGCCTTACAGGCCTGTTGTTGAAATGAATGGCATATTATATATGAAAGAAGGCATTTATAATAGTTACTAACTGTCAAATGTAAGATCTTACAGGCTCCTTACCCTAAATACTTGGGGCCAGATGGATTTGTCTTGAAATTCTGAACTTTTGAAGTTTTATAAAGGCAACATAGTGCATATACCTGGCAGAGTCCGGGGTAGCACCACGTAATCAAGCACTTACTAGTCTGTGGTAAAATGTATAAATAGACTTAGAGGGATTAAAAAAACATTAATAGCCTCGTGTCAATTCAAGTCAGATTTCTTACTAGATGAATTTTAAAAACCCACTTTGAGAGTTTTGAGGTTATAGATAAAATCATGGTATAATTTCAGATGCAGACACATGCTACACCTGACCTACAAGCATCAAACAGAGGCAGACCTCAACACTGAAGGGTCTTTGAGTTGGGTCCCCAAAAACAAATAAAATTTGACAGATAGATATTTTCAGTGACAATAACATCCTACAAAGTGAAATGATATTTTTAAAAAAGGCTCTGGCATGCTGCAGGAAGGGTAAGCACACTAGCAGGGCTGAAGAGGGTGGGCGTGTAGAGGGAGAGGCTGGGTAGGATGGAGAGGAAAGGCTCGATGGTCAGATTCGTGTCACACGATTTTAATGCTGAGGATGGACTATTCCACACAGCAGTGCACTCTGCAGTAAAAAAAGTGGTGTGTACACCCTCCGTCCATATATTTCTATTTGTTAATAAATTATGTACACATTTACTGTGCTAATAGATTATTTCTAGTAAACATATCACAAAAATGAAAGTTAAAAGGATAAAATTCAAAGCTGTAATGCTTTTTCCTAAATCCCTACATGGGACAACTATTGCTGTCAGTAAGGAAGTGGCAAGATCAAATCTAGGTTTCAGAAAGAGATACATGGGGTAGCAACAAAGAGGTGTATCTTTAAAAAAAAAATAAACGAAGAGTTCCCTTAGTTAAAAAGTCGAGACAACGCTGAATTCGGCAAGTCAAATGGCCCTGAGCACTTGCCACAGAGCCTTTGCACACACATTTCTAGAGGGAGCGAGTGCCGAGGTGTTCCCCACTCTCCTTAGATCACAGAATCCTCTGCGATCCCTCCACAGAAGGAACATGCTGGGAAACCAGGACCCACAGAACACAGTGTGGGAAAAGTGCATCTAAACTCATTCTCTCCTTCCCCTTAGCGTGTGCCACTCCCAATGCTGTGTAACTAAACTTCTGTCCAGGTAATGGAAACTGTTCTGATAATGCAGTCTCATGAGAGACTCTGAGTCAGAACCGCCGGCCAAGCCGCTTCTAGATTTCTGGCCCTTAAAAACTATATGAGATAATAAATGTTTGTTATTTTAAGTCGCTAAGTTCAGAAATAATTTGTTATGCAGCAATAGGTAACTAAATTCCATGCATGAATATTTCCTAATTTTGTCTTATCCTTTCTCTTTCCATGAACAAATCATGGGTCATTTTGATTTAATTTTAATTATTCGATTTTTTAAATTATCATAAGAAACTATTAATCTATCTGAATTCCAATTCCCTCAAGTTATGCTGTGAAAGACAGAAGTACTTTGGGAAAGCTTCAGGCTTGAAAGCATACAATATTGGAGGCAGGAGGTTTGCCTAGGTTAATCAGTAGATAAGAAAAGATTCGTGCTGTTGTTTCTACTTCGGTGACTGTCTACTTTCCATTCTCTTTGTTCTTATCTTCTGGGACTCCTGAGTAGAATAATATTAATATCTGTTTAGCTCTTGTGAGACATAATTTCATTCTAGTGAGATTTCTGAGTCTATATTTCATGGTTCAATGAAGAAAAGTGAAGGAAATGGGGTTCTAGCTTGTAAAGGGGGGAAAAACCCTAAGTTGTATCATCACCAAAGCCAAGAGAAGTGGCATTCAAAGAAAATCCATATCTTTGTGATTGTGCATTGTGCTGTGATAAACATTCAAGTGCAGATGTCTCTTTGATAAAATGACTTCTTTTCCTTTAGGTAGATACCCAGTAGTGAGACTGCTGGATCAAATGGGAAGTCTACATTTATTTCTTTGAGGAATCTCCATATTGTTTTCCATAGAGGTTATACTAATTTGCAGTCCCACCAACAGTGTATAAGCTTCCTTTCTCTCTGCATTCATGCCAGCATTTATAGCTTTTTTACTTTTTAATAATGGCCATTCTGACAGCGGTAAGGTGCTATCTCATTGTGGTTTTAATTTGCATTTCCCTGATGATTAGAGATATTGAGCATTTTTTTCATATGTTTGTTGGCCATTTGTCTATCTTATTTTGAAAAACTTCAGTTCATGTCTTTTGCCCACTTTTTAATGGGGTTATTTGTTTTTTTCTTGTTGATTTGTCTGAGTACTTTGTAGATTCTGGATATTAGCCCTTTGTCAGATGTATAGTTTGTAGATATTTTCTCCCATTCTGCAGCTTCTGTATTTACTCTGCTAATTATTTCCTTTGCTTTGCAGAGCTTTTTAATTTAATTAAGTCCCATTTATTTATTTTTGTCATTGCTGTATTTGCCTTTGGGGTCTTAGTCATAAACTATTTGCCTAGGCTGATGTCCAAAAGAGTTTTTCCCATGTTTCTTCTCGAATTTTTATGGTTTCATGTCTTACATTTAAGTTTTATCCATCTTGAATTAATTTTTTTATATGTTTCATTCTTCCGCAAATGGCTATCCAGTTTTCCCAGCACCATTTACTGAATAGGGCATCCTTTCCCCAGTGTATGTTGTTGTCTGCTTTGTCGAATATCAGGTGGTTGTAGCTACGTGGTTTTATTTCCGGGTTCTCTATTCTGTTCCATTGGTCTTGTCTCTACCTGTATATACCAGCACCATGTGGTTCTGGTTACTATAGTCTTGTAGTATAATTTTGAAGTCTGGCAATGTAATGCATCCCGATTTGTTCTTTTTGCTTAAGATTGCTTTGGCTATTCAGGCTCTTTTTTAGTTCCAAATGAAGCATAGAATTATTTTTTCTAGATCTGTGAAAAATGATATTGGTATTTTGATGGGGATTGTTTTAAATCTGTAAATCGCTTTGGGTAGTATGGGCATTTTAATGATGTTGATTCTACCAATCCATGAGCATGGGATGTTTTCCCATTTGTTTGCATCGTCTATGATTTCTTTCATCCGTGTTTTGTGTTATAGATCTTCTCATGGAGATCTTTTGCCTCCTCAAGTAAGTATATTCCTAGGTATTTTATTTCCTTTGTAGCTATGGTAAATGATATTGAGTCCTTTTTTTGACTCTCAGCTTGACTGTCATTTATATACAGAAATGCTACTGATTTGTGTACCTTGATTTTGTAACCTCAAACTGTGTTGAATTTATTTATCAATTCTAGGAGTCTTTTGGTGGAGTCTTTATGGTGTTCCAGATACAAGATCATATTGTCAGCAAATAGGAATAGTATGACTTCCTCTTTTCTGATTTGGATACCCTTTATTTCTTTCTTTTGCATGATTGCTCTGGCTAGGACTTCAGGCACTATGTTGAATAGATGTGGTGACAGCGAGCATCCTTGTCTTGTTCCAGTTCTTAGGGGGAATGCGTTCAGCTTTTTACTATTCAGTACGATGTTGGCTACGGGTTTGTCATATATGGCTTTTATAATTTTGAGGTATGTTCTCTCTATACCTAGTTTTTGGGGGGTTTTAACATGAAAAGGTACTGGATTTTTATCAAATGTTTTTTCTGCAACTATTAAGATGATCACATGGTCTTTGTTTTTGGTTCTGTTTATGTGGTGAATCACGTTTATTGATTTGTGTATGCTGAACCATCCTTGCATCCCTAGGATGGAACCCACTTGATCATGGTGAATTATGTTTTTGATGTGCTGTTCAATTTGGTTTGCTAGTATTTTGCTGAGAATTTTGGCATTTATGTTCATAAGGGATATTGGCCCATAGTTTTCTTTTTTTGCTGGGTCCTTTCCTGGCTTTGGTATCAAGGTGATAATGGCTTCATAGAATGAGTTAGGGACCTTCTTGATGTTATGGAATAATCTCTGAAGGACAGGTACCAGTTCTTCTTTGTAGGTCTGGTAGAATTGGGCTGTGAATCCCTCTGGTCCAGGGCTTTTTTTGTTGGTAGATTTTTTATTACTGCTTCAATCTCACTGCTCATTATTGGTCTGTTCAGGACTTTTATTTCTTCCTTATTCAGGCTTGGGAGGCTGTAAGTTTCTAGGAATTTATCCATTTCCTCTACATTTTCTAGTTTGTGTGCATAGAGATTTTTGTAGTATTCATGGATGATATTTTGTATTGCTGTGGTATCAGTTGTAATGTCTTCTTTGTCATTTCTGATTGAGCTTATTTAGGTCCTTTCTCTTCCGTTTCTGGTTAATCCAGCTAGAGGTCTATCAATTTTGTTTATCTTTTCAAAGAACCAACTTTTTGTTTTTTTGATCCTTTGTATTGTTTTTTCAGTTTCCATTTCATTTAGTTCTGCTCTGAGCTTTATTATTTCTTCTCTTCTGCTAGTTTTGGGTTTGTTCTTCTTTTTCTAGTTCCTTGAGGTGTGACATTAGGTTGTTAATTTGTGATCTTTCTGTCTTTTTGATGTAAGCATTTAAGGCTCTGAATTTCTCTCTTAACACTGTTTTTGCTGTATCCCATAGATATTGGATGCTTATGTCATGATTGCCATTCAGTGTGAAAAATCTTTTGATATCCATCTTAATTTCATCATTGACCCAAGGACTGTTCAGCAGCCAGTTGTTTAATTTCCATGACCTTGTGTATATTTGAGAGTTCTTGGAGTTGATTTCCAGTTTTACTGCACCATGATCTGAGGAGATACATGGAATGATTTTGATTTTTCTGAATTTGCTGAGACTTGTTTTGTGGGCTAATATATGATCTATCCTGGAAAATGTCCAATGTGCTGATGAGAAGAATGTATATTCTGAAGTTTTGAGTCGGAATGTTCTGTCAATGTCTGTTAGGTCCATTTATTCTAGAGTCCTATTTAAGTCCAGTGTTTCTTTGTTGATCTGCCTCAATGATCTGTCTAGTTCTGTCAGTGGAGTGTTGATGTTCCCAGCAATTACAATGTTGTTGCTTATTTCTTTGCTTAGATCTAGTGGTATTCAATCTATGAATCTGGGAGCTCCTGTGTTAGGTGCACTTACATTTAGGATTATTATATCTTCTCGCTGAATTGCTCCCTTTATCATTATACAATGACTGGCTTTGTCTTTTTTTTAAACCATTGTTGATTTAAAGTCTATTTTATTTGATGTAAGAATAGTTACTCCTGCTCACTTTTGGTTCCATTCATGTAGAATATGTTTTTTTCCATCCCTTCACCTTGAGTCTGTGAGTATTCCTGCAAATTAGGTGGGTTTCTTGGAGACAGCATATATTTGGGGTATGTTTTTGTTTTAATCCATTCAAGCAGTGTATATCTTTTAAAAGGAATATTAAGAACGTTTATGTTTAATGTTAGTACTATATGTAAGATACTGTTCTGTTCAACAGATCATTCCGTTGAATGATATCTAGTTGCTTTGTTTTCTCCCTTGTGTTACTGTTTTATGAGAATTGTGAGCTTTAACTTTTGGGTGTTTTTATATTGGTGGGTAGTGATTGCTCTTTTCCATGTACAGAGCACTTTTAAGCATTTCCCGTAGGGCAGGCCTAGTGGTGACAAATTCCCTTAGTGTTTGCTTATCTGGAAAAGACTTTATTTCTACTTTATTTATGAAACTTAGTTTTGCAGGATACAAAATTCTTGGCTGGCAGTTATTCTGATTATGAAAGCTAAAATGGGACCCCAATCCCTTCTGGTTTGAAAGTTCTCTGCTCCAGTTGGTCCGAGTGCAGTACTGTTTACAACTAATTAAAAGGTCTCTGCTGAGAGGTCTGCTGCTAGTATGATGAGTTTTCCATTGCAAGTAACTTGTTGCTTTCATCTCACAGCTTGTAAGATTTTCTCCTTTACTTTGACTTTGGTAAGGATGATGACTATTTGTCATGGTGATGTTCTATTTTCTATGAATCTTCCAGGTGTTCAACGACAATCTGGATATCTTGTTTCTGGATATCTGGACCTGTAGCAATACCAGGACAGTGCTCCTCTATTATTCTCTCAAATAAGTTTCCCATGCTTACTGCTGCTGCTTCTTCTCCCTCAGTGATACCTACAATTCTCATATTTCTTCATTTTGCATAGTCCTATATTTCTTGCAGTGATTGTTAATTTTTCTTTATTCTTTTTTCTACATTTTTTATTGACTGGTAACTTCAAAATCCTTGTGTTCAAGCTCTGAAATTCTTTCTCCTGCTTGGTCTGGCCTGTTGTTAAAGCTTTCTGCTGTATTTTGAAATTCCCTAAGTGGCTCTTTCATTTCTTTAAGTTCCATTATATCTTTTCTAATGTTATTTATCTCTTTAGTGAATTTTTTGTTCATGTCCTGAATTTTGTTTGTTTGTTTGTTTCTTTGAGATGGTTATCTACCATCTCCTCAGTTCCATTCATCTTACTTGCTACCCATAATCTCAATGCCATATATGTCATTTCAACAATTTCCTATTGGTTGGAGTTCATTGCTGGAAAGCTGTTATGATCCTTAGGAGTGTTTAGACAGCCTGGTTTTTCATATTGCCAGAGTTTTTTATGCTGGTCCCTTCTCCTCTAGAGCCCCTTCTCTCAGCTTGAAACAGATAGCAGGTATGGTCATCCGTTCTCCTCTGCTGGGACCTCTGTTGCTCGGAGAAGATGGGGATGGGTCCCTGGATGATGTGCTTGGGTCCTACTCTGGAAGCTTGACCAAGCAGGAGAGGGGCAGATTGGCTGTGAGCCTTTCATGCTGCTTCTCTGCTGCATCTCCCCCATTCCTCTGTGGCTGTTACCAGGCTGCTGTGGCAGGACCAGCCCCTGGTGCCAGGTGCCCATGCAAGGTGGGGCTGGCTATCAGGAAGTGGCGTGCGCGCAGGATGGAGGAGGTCTTCTGGGCACAGAGCACATGCGTGCAGACCTAGAAAGCCGAGATGCCAGGCGTGTGAGTAGGGCGAGGTCAGTGCAAGGTGCAGCACAGAGTGCAACGGCCCAGCAGGCCCACAGGGCACGAGGAGGAGCGGGCTCCTTCTGCAGAGTGGTCCAGCAGGTCACAGCTCATGTGTGGGGCAGAGTGGTGACCCAGGACAGGGTGGACCCACGGGGCGGGGTGCCTACATGGGATAGACCAGATCTGCAAGGTGCAGTGCTCATGTACATGGGTTGGGGCAGCCACTGGGCAGGGCATGCGGCCGAGCAAGGTGTGGCACCCAGGGTGACTGAGCAGGGCAGTGTGGGTCCGTGGTGTGCAGTCCGTCCATATCCAAAGGCTACAGCTGCACTGGTTTCAATCCTGCTTGGGGCCTTTCAGGGAATGGTGGCAGCAGTGGTTCAGCTGCTCCAGCAGTGAGCAGTGGGCACTGAGGGCTACAGGTGTACGCTCTGCCCTGGTCCCACAGGAAGTACGGTTGAGTGGAATTTCCCAGGCAACAACAGCGGGTGCAAGGAAGGCCCGTGGTGGCAGCAGTGGGGGTGCATGTCACCTGCCCACAGGGCACACATGAGCAGTAGGATTCCCTGCTCCCTCCCTGCCTGGCAGGTGCATGGGAGAGGCAGCAGTCTCAGATCTGACGCTTGGGCAAAAGTAGCATTCTGGGATTGGGATGTTACAATGATACGAGCTGCAGTGCCCGTGGCTCACAAACCAGCTGTCCCTTCTCTCCCAAGCAACGGTAGCTGCATGGCCTCCAGGTGGTCTCTGTATCGGTCCTGAGGCCTGCTGCAGTGGAGGGGCCCTCCTGGCTGCAGTTGCAGTATCCTCAGGGGAAGCGTGGAGCCCAGGATTTTCTCCTGTCCCTTTCCCATGTGTGGACGCCTTCCCTAATTACCTCTGGTCCTGCTGAGCAGCTCAACCCACTTCTGTCTTCTTCACTTCACTCCCACCTCCTCTCCATGGATTTCCAGTGCTCTCGCTCAGACAATCGATCCAAAGGTGGGGATCCATTCGCCACTTTCTATCCTCTCCTAGAAGAGAGGTGTTGTGCAGGCCGCTTCTAGTCCGCGGTGTTGGCCATCTCAATATACTTGCTATATTGATGGCGTGACAAAATTCTCCCTTAAGCCTGCACTGGTGAGACAGAGTTGAAATAGCTTTATCTCAGACACATATTTCAGCTACAGAATTCAGGATATGACAAATATAGAGAAAGAATGCTAATAAACATATACACCAAAAATTAGAGATCCATTTGGTGAAAATGAATGGGAAAAGGAAACAAATATATATACGGAATAATTAAATTAAGAGCTTTATTGTGAAAACCACTTTATTGCCAATGTAATCCAATTATTTGGTTCCATTATATAATTTTATAGCATCCTCATGACTTCTATGTATCAAACAAATAGCAGCAGTAGCAGTAAAAATAGAATATTTCAGAAGTAGTATCAGTAGAGTAGAAGCAGTGATTGAGTTAAAAAAATATTGACAGTCATCACGAGGATAAATGGAGCAGCAGCAAATAAGCCCAGAATACCTAGAGTATTTTATAAGAAAAATTCTTCTGATGACATATAAAAATGACTTAGTAACCACCAGTAAATGGGTTCTCAGCAATTTTCTTCTAAAGGGCTATTCAGGACATTTATTAGAAAGAGAAAGGATCAAGAAAAACCATAGATTGTCAAGGTAATAATATAAAGTTAAAGGTCTTCTGTCAAGATGCAGTTAATTATTCTAAATAAATTCACTATGGCCTAGAATGCAACATCTTGAACTAAAAATATCTTTTCTGAGTTAATTTATTCTTTGGACACAGTTTAGATTGTTTTCAAGGGCAGCCTACTGAGTCGCTACCAACGCTGTTATCTTCATCTTCACCAATCTTTTTAAGTGTGCATTTCTGAGGGACATACACATATTGCACAGAATAATTGTGACAGATGCAGATGTCACTCTGTAGAAACTGATATTTTATCACAGAAGAAATTCATGAAGGTTATGCGGTCAACAAAATAAACATGGCACACTGAATAACTTTAAATATGTATACATGTATATATATTATGTGTGTGTACATACATACACACTCACATAAATACACATATGTTGCTTGTTCTCCGTACATTCTGCAGCAAACATGAGGAACTCTGGAAGCAGTTTGAGGTCCAAACAGGGTAAAGTTTGGGATGTCATTAAAATCCCCATGGGGAGATTCTTCTAGAATTCGTCTTTAAAAATGTGTCTCTATTCTATAAAAAAGACATCTGCACTAGAATGTTTATAGCAGCAAAATTCACAATTGCAAAGATGTGGAAACAACCCAAGTGCCCATCAATACATGAGTGGATTAATAAAATCCGTATGTGTAGCATATGTATATGTGTAGCATGGAGTACTACTCAGCCACAAAAAACAAGGGTGACCTAGCACCTCTTGTATTATCCTGGATAGAGCTGGAGCCCATTCTACTAAGTGAAGTATCACAAGAATGGAAAAACAAGCACCACATGTGGTACTAAGTGATCAAATTGGTAATAAGTGATCAACACTTAAGTGTACCTACAGTAGTGACATTCATCTGGTGTCGGGCAGATGGTGGGGGAGGAGGGGACAGGTATATACACACCTAATGAGTGCAGTGCACACCATCCGGGGGATGAACATGCTTGAAGCTCTGACTCGGGTGGGGCAAAGGCAATATATATAACCTAAATATTTGTATCCCCGTAATATGCTGAAATAAAAAATTTAAAAAATAAATAAATAAAAATAGTTATCAATTTGATGTGAAAAATAAACAGCATTTTATTTTTTAAAAAATAAATAAATAAATAGATAAGTAAATAAAAATAAAAGTATGTCCCCGACCTCATGATAGGCGCTGCCCCCATACGGACTCGCTTCCAGGAGGGCTCTCTCCCATACGCAGCTCCCTGCCAAGGAGAAGATGTTCCATCTTTCGGGGGAGGAGAACTTAAAGCTCTAATAACCCTTTTCCAGACACTAGATGCTAGACTCAGATTGTTTTAGATGTAACAGAAACACCGTGTTCCCCACCTTCACACCAAAGTTACATAAGTCTTCTCTGCTCATGATCAATTCATCCTAAAATGATGAAGTGATTTTTCAGAGGTGAATATTTCAACAGCCGGCGAATTTGTTTGTGTAACAAGCTCTGTACCTATGATACACCTGGACACCTCGACTAAAGTCGAAATTCCCAGTCCATCTCTGAGGTTCTGTGCTCTCCAGGCTGTTGTGGTTCCTCAAGGTGACAGACAGCTATGGGTCTTGGCAGGGACCTGCTTCTCCTGATGGACAGCAGTTCCACCACACAAGGATGTCTGGGTCCTGCATTTGGCCACCAAGACCTGGGAGCAAGTCAAATCAACAGAGGCTCCTTTAGGTCAGAGTGGACATCAGATGGTAGCCTGGAAGACACAGCTAACTATTTTTGGTGGTTTTATGAGATCGTTGGATTTAAACTGGTTATTCAATCCCAGGATGGCATTTTACAATTGTCTTAAATTCTATTAAGAATACATTTACAAAATCTCAGATTAACATCTATGTGTGCATCTTCTGAGCTTTAAATAATCATATAGACTTGAATTAATCTAAACCCTCTGTTTACTCCTGCTTTTGTTCCCCACATATTTCCTTACATAGAATCAGGGATTCCTGAAACCACATCATAAGATATTGACAAAAACCTAACCAAATAGATGATGGATATTTTATTGAACATAAATGACTTTATTTTCATGTCAGTTTCTACATGTTTACTTGTAATACATATATTTAGACTCATTTTTCTCAACAGCTAGTCTTAAGGAGATGGATTTTCCCTCCTACTAATTTCAAACGAGAAAAATTAGACCAGAGAGTTGTCAGTAGTGTCTATCTACACAAAGGAGAAGTAAGCAGATAAAAGAGAAATAAGGAAAGTCTCCGATAAGGTAAGCGGAAAAATTAAAGTGCAGAACAGTGTATATTGTGCACTACCTTTGCTATAATGTAATGAAAATTGAACAACTTGTTTCTAAAATATATTTGGAAATGTAAGTGGTCAGGAATAGTCAAGGCGATCTTCAATAAGGACAAAGCTAAAAGAATACATGATATCATGAGCTATTATAAAGTTAAAATAATTAAGAGAGCATGTTGCTAGGTACTAAGGCAGATAAACAGCTTAAAAAAAGAGGGGTGTCCAAAAGCAGGCACACACATGTACAGTCAAACGATTCATGACAATAGTGACACTCCAGTGCAGTGAGGAAGGAATGATCATTTTAATAAATGGTGCTGGGTTCATTGAATATCCACACTGAAAAAAAAAAAAAAAAACCTTCCTTTCATTATACTGAAAAAAATAAGTGTGAAAGATAAAATAAAATAAAGGTTTTGGAAAAAATATAGGAGAGTACCTTCATGTCCCTAAGATAAGCAAATACTTCTTTAAAGGACATTAAAAGCGCTAGCTGTAAAAGGAAACAAATTAAGAAACTGAGCTCTATTAGAATTAAGAATCTCTGATCCTCAAAAAACACCATAAAGGATAAGAAAAGGCAAGTCACAGAATGGGAAAAAATATATGCAATAAATACATCCAACGAAGGACCTGCATACCAAAAATATAAGAACTCATACAAGTCAATAAAAAAAATCCAACAATACAATGGAAAAGAGGTACAAAATATTGAGTATACACATCATGAAACAAGTTACACAGTTAGCCAAAAAACATGAAAAAAATGTTCAACTTATTGGTCATCAAGGTAATACAAAGTAAAACTTCAATGTGATTTACCACTATACGAGTATCAAAATTGCTGTAATTAAAAAGATATTAAATATCAAATGCTGGAAAAGATGTATAACAGATGAAATTTTTAAACTTTACTGGTGGGAGTATAAGTTGGTAGAACCACTTTGAAAAGTTGTTTTTCTTTCTTATAATCTAGCAATTCCACTCCTAAATATATACTCAACAGAAAGGTTTACATTTTTCCACCAAATTGTGTTAATAGAAGCAGTATTTGCAGTAGACTAAAATGGATATCATCAATCACAGAATAGATAGAAATAATTATTGTATATTCACATAAAAGCACACGACAAACAAACGAGAATAAATGAACTACTGCTACACACAACAGTATGGAGGATTATAACAAATAATGTTCAGTAAAGGAAACTAGATAGAAACACATACTGTATGATTCCATTCACTGAAAGGCATAGAACTGCCATCCTAATGTTTGATGTTAGAAGTCAACAGGGATATTCTTAAAGAGTGGGGGCAGGACAGATGCAGTAAGCAGCATCCGGGTTCTGGAATGTTTCCTCATCTGCCTCCATGCTCTGTTCATGTTGCAAAAATCCATTGAGCTATACACTTATGATTTATGCCCATCTCTGTATGCATTTTATATGACAATTTACAACTTTAACAATAACAACCAAAGAAAGACATAGGAACCAAATTACAGATGCCTCCACTGACCAAGGATGGGTCAATATGAACATCGGAAACGACAGGGTCTGTGACGTATTCAAACACATCAAATATATAAAAATCCAGGGATTTATAATCAAGCTAGGGGAACAAAATTACTTGTCACCCTGGGAGATCGTTACGGCACCGACTCACTATTCAAAACACAGGTAAAATAAAGAGAAATAATCAAGCATTATCCCGCATTTCCTTATATTTATTTCAGGGTAATCGAACAGTTGGTATGAGAACACTCTTCTTAGTCGAAGAATTCCAGGTAATAAATACAAAAGGGGTAATAGAATTAGAAAACCACCATTTTGCAATCTCTAATGATATAATAGTATGTGCCTGCTGATACGGTAAGAGGCACATGGCATCACCTAAATGAACCTGAAACTAATCAGGTCTCTGGCTGTAAATGCTGGTTTATAGGACATAAAGGACATAGAAAAACACATTAAATTAATACCAAGGATGTAATCAGCTACATTCAGCATGTGGAAAATTTACAGGACAAATGATTTGATTTATTTTTTTTTAAATGCCATAGGAGAAAAGGTAAGAGCCCTGGCTGTTATAGATTGAAGCTAAAGGGATATATCAATCAAATCAATTTATGGACTTATTTGGATCTTGATTCAAACAAACCAACTAATAAAAAACATGTTTAGATAATACAGAACATTTAACATAGAATAGATATTAGGTATTACTGAAGTATTATTGTTAATATTTTGTAGTTATATTTTTAAAGAGTCATTATCTGTTAGAGATATTACTGAATGATTTTTGGAAGAAATGATACACTGCCTAGTATTTGCTTCAAAAAACTTCCGCAAAGGAAAGAGGTGATTATTTAAGAAACAAAATTAGCCAATTGTTGATAGTCATAGGTACTCTGTGATGTGTACACAGTGGTTCACTTTTGAGTACATTTGAAATAAATTTCATACACAAAGACTTACCCCATCCTTAGCTTTCACCAGGAGATCATAGATGGCCGGATCCCTTTCCCTGTCGATATCTTTAGAAACACAGATTCGCCCATCGTGAGGGTCGATCCAGAATGCTCGAGATGCTTCATAGCTCTGGAATCCATCATAGATAGAATATTCAACAAAGCCATAGAGTCCTGCATCTGCATCGGAGGCTTTAACCTACGAGACAGGAGGTTGATCAGGGAGAAACAGAAATGCTAGCATTACCTTGCAGTTGGTCAGGAATTATTACAATGATTTGCACAACCAAGTAACCCCCATAGCTATTCACAAAGCATACGGTTTGATTTTTCATCTCTCTCCTCTCTTACCTTCTGTGACTACTTCCCCTTTACTTTCCTCCTCCCTTGTAAGTTTTCCTTTTCAATCCCCTCTGCCCACTTCCATACGCATGTTCAGGTGATCTCTGAAAGTTTGAGGTCCTCGGGGCTCAGCCCTGGGTCCTTCTGCCTTCTTATTCTGTTCACTATACCTAAGTGATCCCGATCAATCTCAAGGGTTTACAAACACCCACAGGGTTATGGACGTGACAACATAGCCGTTGATTCCCTCTCATACCCAGGTCTTCAAGTGATGGGCTGGCTGTGCCACCCACACACTTTCTTTGACAGCAGCAAGGGAAGGCAAAGAAATCCAGGCAGTAGATGGCCATTACTAGAAATCCAGTCCCAGTGACCGAATGCACCCTGGCGTGTGAGGGCTCCTTCAAGGAGAAATGCCGCAGTCCGGGCCCTGCACAGTTGTGCGGTATCAAGTCCGCAGGTCCCTGTGGGAGCACTTTTAGCAGCTGGATTTATCCAGCTCACGCTCTGCTCGCCAAAACAGGCACAAACACTGACATGCCCAGAGAAGAGGGCACCTTTTTCTTTGCCCATAAGTATCATTTATGTTAGCAGCCGTCCTGTGCCTGGTGGAAAATACGGAGCAACTGGAATTATGAAAGCACTTAACTTGTTCATACTAACTGTGGGAATATACAGTGAGAAATATAACAGGCTCTGTTGAACTCAAACAATTCTTGAGCTCATAGGCTCATTATAATGCCCTTGATTCATGACCCAGTTAATAGTAACAGCATCTACGTGGCACTTATAATAAAAGAAGCACTTTAGAGGAAGATAAGGAAGAAACGAAGGGAAGGAGGGAGGGAGAAAAAGAGAGAAAGGAAGGAAGGAGGGAAGGAAGAATTATACACCACAGAACAAGTACTCGTCTAAGAGCTTAACATATATTACATACTTACAACCTATCCCTACAAATATTCATTTTAAAGATCAGAAAAGTCAGGCTCAGAGAGTCTATGGAACTTGCCAAAGATCACACAGCTAATAAATGTCAAAACTGAAATTCATATCCAGGCAGTTGGCAGCAGAGGCCATGCTCCTAATGACCATGATACATGTACTGCCTCCCAAGTCTGAAGTCTGTCATTTCATCCTTTATTTACTGAAAAAAACACCCCAACCTCCTGGCCTTCTTCCAAGCAGAACATGCTAGATGGTGCGCAGCACCCTTCCAAGTAACAGTTCACCTCGCATGCATGTGGCTTTCTCAACAGCAGATCATTAACATGAACAAAGGCAACTGGGAGCAATATCTGTGCTCCTGAGTCTTAGGTGAACCTTCTATACCACGCGATCAAGTTCCAACTGGGCTACAGAAAGCAGAAAAATAGATAAAATGACGGCAATTGGAAATAAAAGAGAATTAAGTAGATCAATTCAGAAAGTCCAACATCTAACTAATGAACATTCCAAAAAACAGAAGAGAAAACAGAGACAATGAAAAAAAAGAAGCAGCTATTTCTTTGGTTCTCAAGGACACATACTGGCAAGGCCCCCAAAGCTGCCATGATAGGGGAAGAGAGGTATGTAAGAGGGACTCTGGCTCTTAAATTCCTCAGCCCAGAAGTTAAGCTCAGCTCACATTTCTCAGGACGGAACTAGTTACCTGCAGGGAGGCTGGTAAAGGCAGAGGATCATGAGGATGTTTGGTGAATGCAAATCGTCTCTGACGTGAGTGCCATTTAGTCTAGAACATATGAGGACAAGCAAATAAGATTATGTGAGCCTCCAACTAGCCTCTACTATGTGGTGAAATTTAAGCAAGTGGAAAGTTATACCCAGAAAAATGTCCCCAATGCCATGCTACTACAGACTTAGTTTGAGGAAATCACTCTGGCAGCTCTGCATATTTCTGTAAGGCTTTTTACAGACAATCTCGTCACCTACACTATTAGCACTATTATACTCGTTTAACTCTAGATTGAAAAAAATTGATTTTTCATCAATATGATACAAATGCAGGAGCCACACCTTAATTACAATGCTTCCCAAATGAAACCCCATCCCAATAACATGTTCGACAACCAAAGTTCTCAATAAGCCTGCCCCTTAATCCTGTTTTATCCTCAGTATGTAACTAGAATGTGACTTCGGGAGCTATTTGTATAGTCTAGCTCAACGGTTCTTAAGCAGGGGCAAGTTTACCCCTAAGAAGACAGTTGGCTTTGTTTAGAAACATTTCTAGTTGTCACAACCGCAGAGGGTGTTCTACTGGCATCAAGGGGGTTGAAGCCTGAGATGCTGAACATCCTGCAATGCACAGGACAGACTCCACAACAAACAAATATCTGGCCCAAAATGTCAGTAGTGCCTACACTGAGAACCCCTAGGCATGATGAAACTCTTACCAATTGGCAGTATTATTTTCCCTGTTTAATTATCTATTTTTTCAACTGATATTACATCCTTTTATCTTCACTCTCATCTTTCTTGTATTTTCTGGAAAAGTCATTCATCTTGTGCAACCAGCTAATGTATTTCTGAGTTATTCTTCTCATTAGATGGGTTTACCCAGGAAACCCACAAATTTCCCCACCACAAAGAACTTAACTCCAAGTACATTTGGTCTATTCCATTCTAACAGCTGTTAATAATTTAGTAGCCTCAAGTTCCCAAAGACACCAAATATATCTTTTTAAACCATATGGTATTCTCAATAACATTCGGTTGATTGGAAGACAAATACAATGAACTTTAAATTCTAAAATTCATTCTCGGCCCTTAATAATACATATTAACAAGTGATTCAGCTTACATAAAACAAGTTTCCTTATTTCCCCTTTCCAGACCTTTTTCTCATCTAGAGTTTTGGCAAAGCGAAATATAAGAAGTCAAACGTGGGATAAGAGTACATTTCTCAATTTGTTAGCAGTTCATATTCTGAGTTTATAAATCATAAAAATAAGAATGTATTTCTTCCTGTTTTTACTGAAATCCCTAAAAATTTTGACCTAGTATTCCCTAACAACATATTCTGCCTACTAATATTGAGTCTTGAATGACTAGAATTAATTTGGCATCTTTATGAAATTTATATTTTCCAATATCCACAGACTGATTCATAAAATTTAGGCAACTTGACTAACAAAAAATGAAAGGGCTTTGTCAAAGCTTCAAGAGGAAATCTGGATTAGAAAACAAGTTCAGTGGGCCCTTTCTACAGAGATAGTTGTGTAAATCAAAGCACGAAGCACCTGGTCAAACTCTATTATCACGATCTTATGGTGCCGATTGGGTAGGGAGAGGCGACCTCAGGAGGATTTTATCTCCGAATCTACTCTCTGAACCACAGTATGGTGCTCTCAGTGCCACCTCTGAGCTCCTTGTGCTGATCTCGGTTTATGTGTTTTAGACAGAGACAAATCCGATAATTTTTACTTTAAATTTATTCCACCTTGGAACTGTTCTCCCTGAGTCTGATCTTTCATGAGTTTGACTGAGTCATTATGAAAAGCAAACTATCAATATGATACTAAGATCGTCCCAGTTCCATTATCAGCTTTCTGAGATTTTAAGAGTTTTTTTATTACTTCCCTCATATTAATCTGAGTAAGGTTTCCTCTCTACGAATGTGTCATGGACAAAGGAGACAAATTGAGAACACTGGCCCTTGAAAGATGTTTCCAGGTCTTTTGGATGTTCTACAAGTGGGATGGATCTACCTGCATTTCCCTCCCCGGAATAGCCACCTTCTGTGTGGGAAGGGCTCTCTCCTCTTCAACATACTGCTCAGCCTTGTGGCAGGTCACTTGCCTGGCCATTCACATCAGCTAGACCCCAACCAAAATACCATAGGGTGACATTCTTGGCCACATTTCCTTTAAATACTCCTAAGCAATCATATACTTAACTCAGTGAAATTTGAAAAAAAAACAAAAAGCCTCAGAGCCCAATTTTTAAAAGGACAAACAAAAGAGTCACCCCCAAAATGGCAGCACTTTAGATGCAATTAAAAATTAAATAACTTTAATTTTTTTCTTTTTACAATTTCCAAAATTTCTACCATGAGCTTACAACAGTTTGAAGAAACAAAGTTACTGACACAACACACACATAGAACTTCAAATAGAGAAGAAAAGAAATACATCATGAAATAACTTTTCACAATTGAAGCACCTAGCCAACCCCTGATCCTACAGCTAAAACAAGACAATAATAATCCATTGGAAGTTGGATTCAGCATTAAGGACTACAATAGATGTGAGTACGCACTCTCTGAAACACAATTTAGCCAGTTTACCAAGTTCCCGAGTCTAATAATCAACGACCACTCCTTATTTTCTGAGTCACTCAGCAGCCTTCTCCACAGCTAGTCACCTCCTCCTTACCGAAACACATCCCTCTTCAGATACCACACTTGGACTCTCCTTCTTGTCCTCCACCTCCCTTCCGTTTCCATCACCGGCTCTGTGTTTTCTTGCTGGCCTCCGGACACTGCAGCACCCCAGAGCTCAGTCTTGGACCACCTCTCTTCATTTCACCCTGACTGCCTGTAGGGACTGAATGGTGGCCCCCAAAAGATGTCTATGTCTATGTCCTAATCCCCGAAACCTGTATTACCTTATATAAGAGTGACTATTACCGTATATGTAAAAAGATGTGATTAAATTAAGGATTTGGAGAGGGAAGGTTTATCCTGGATCATCTAGGTGGTCCCTAAATCCAATGTGTCCTTGTAAGAGAGAGGCAGAGGGAGATCTGACAGGCAGAGGAGGAGGAGGCCAAGTGACCACGCAGGCAGAGGCTGAAGTGACGTGGCTACAAGTCAAGGAAACCTACAGCCGTCAGTCAGAAGCTGGCAGAGACGAAGAATGAATTCTCCCTCAGTGCCCCAGAGGGAGCAAGGCCTTGCTGAAGTTTGGATTTCTAGTCTCCAGATCTGTGAGAAACAACAATTTCTGTTGTTTTGAGCTGCTCAATTCACAGTAATTTGTTACAGCGGCCCTGGGTAACTAACATACTTCCTGAGTGATGTGACCAGGCTCGGGGCACTAAACCAGCCTTGGTGCTGACGGCTCTCTCATCTGTATCTCTGCATCATCCTACTGCCGGCCGACACTTCCTCTTAAGTGACGGGCCGCATCTCAAATGTAACCTGCCCCAAGGGAACCCCTGACTCCCACCACACTCCACCCCAAATCTTCTCCCCTCACAGGCTACCACAGCAGCCAGAGAGATCCTGTTAAAATGACACCAAATCGTATCACTCTCCTGCTCGGAATCTTCCAGTGGCTTCCCATCACACCCAACAAAATCCAGTGCTTTAATCTGACCCCTGGCTACTTCTCTGACCTCATCCCCTCTACTCTGACTCCCTCGTTCCCCTCTGGACACACTGGTTCCCTGATGGTCCCGGAATGCAGCTGCTTATTCCCACCTTGGGGCCTTGCACTGGCTGTTCTCCCTGCCTGCAAGGCCTTTCTCCCAGACTTCAGTTTAATGGCTCCCTCATTTCCTTCACACCTCTGCTGTGGACCACCTGACCACACAGGCCTGGCGTGATAGCCTAGCCAACAGGGTCACCCTCGCCTCTGCCTCCTGCTGTCTTTAGACCTTGCTTTGATTTTCCACAGAGCACTTGTCTTGACTTTATGCTGCATTCTATGTTTTTATTTATTTGTTTATTGACAATAATGTGTCTTTCCCACTGGAATTTAAGCTTTGGGGTGAGCATGACATATCTTGCTCCCCACTGCACCTCTGGCCCCCACAGCACCAGCGCCTGTTCACAGGGGGCTGCTGGAGATGTCTGTAGCATGAACGGATGAATCTGCCACTGGGCACAAGCTGCAAGCATGTTTCAGAAATAACCTTCACGGCTGTTCTCTCTAATTGGCCTTTAGAAGAAACACATTAGAGTAAGATGTTCCATAACACTTATCAGATACTCACTGAGGAAAAATTTTTTAATTCCTAAAACACGGTCTATTAACCAAGCTATGATCATCATAGGGTAAGATTCATAATGCTTTTTCAAAGCCACCAAAATGCTACAACTAAAATCAGGCAAAAAAGAAAAAAACCTGAAGGCATGTGGAGCTATTAAGAGGTTGGAAACAGAACTGTGTTTTTGTTTTACCTTTTAAAATGTATTTTCAGAGAAGTTGACACAGCTACTAGATGAATAGGCTGAATACATATCCTCAAGTTACAACCAAAAAAAAAACCAAACAAACAAAAAACACTGCTACGGCCACATGTTTTTACAGCCTTAATGGAAGAATGGGATTAAGAAACTATTAATCCTACTAAATTATTGTCCTCTCCTCACCCCAAAAAAGCAGCCTAAGGAAATTTTGTGAAAGGAGACCAACAGGACAAGAGGAAAGGGAGTAAGTTTCCTATGAGGTGGTACAAAGTAAACAATTAAAATAGTGTGATCTAAAAAAAGAATTGGCAGGCAGATCAACAGAACACAAAAGCAAGTCCTGAAACAGATCCTAGCAAAACTAAATTTTGTGTATATTAACAAAGGAAACCACTGAGGAATGTGGGTTTATCCACATAAATTGCTAGAAAAATTGGCCGAGTACATGGGGAAAAAAAATCTAGTTTGATATTAACCTTATACCAAAATAAATTCTATGCGAAATGTAAATAATGAAATTATTTAAAGCACAAAGAATATTTGGCTGATCCTCATACTGAAAAAAATTTCAAAGCAAAAAGGAACTTCAAAAGTAAAACAGATGGACAAAAATCACAAAAGAAAAAGTTAATACAATGACCACATAAACATTTAAAACTCCATTATGTCAAAAATATCATACACAAAAAATTTTAAAGGCAAATTAGGTCTGATATTTGCAATAAATATGTATTAAAAAGTTAATGTCCTTAATACAGAAGGAAGCCTTTAAAAATAAAGAACGATACTGATTGCCCAATATGAAATTAAAAAAAGAAAACAGCCAAAGGGCATGAAAAATCAATTCATAGAAAAAGAAACATATTTAAAATATTCAACTTTGCTAGTAATCAAATAAAAAGAAAGTAAAATTTTTGTCTTGCAAACTGGCAATATTAAAATAATATATTATGTGGTAGAAAAGACGATGTATTAAGTACGCACCCACTTTTACAGCCTATCTGGAAAATAACTTTGTTTTCCATACACACACACACACACACACACACACACACACACACACACGTCAAACATTCTCCCAAACTTAAAAATATTCATCTCCTTTGATTCAGTTAGTATGTTTCTAGGAATATACATAGAAAGATGGTCATATGAAAGACATATAATGTAGAATTATTTATTCTAGATCCCAAATGTCCAATAACAAACAGTTGTCAAATAACCTATAATTAATCCATAAGATAGAATTCAATGTAGCCACTAAAATTGTATACTTAAGGACACAATAGAATGTCTACAATATTGTGTTTAGTTAAAAAAAAAACCTAAAAATTATATATAAAAATCCCCTTTGTGCAAAAAATCCAATGTTATAATAAAACTAAAAGGAAATAAGCCAAATGTTAAGTGATTTAATGTGGGGAATAGTGATTTTTATGTTTTTATTCTGAATCTTTGAAAATAAAGATAATTTCATGGAAACAATATTACAAAAAAGAAGCCGTGCACCAAAAAATACTAAACCTAAAAATAAATTGTATTTGATAGGCATTTGCCATCTGTCTGTTCAGCTATTATGAGTGCATTTTCATAGTACCTCATACTTGAAAACCACTGTAGTGCAGACATGTAGGAGTCACAGGAGGGCCTACAGCACTACTGATATCTAAACCAGGGTGAGCAAACTCTTTCTATTTATATAAAGGTCCAGATAGTAAATATTTTAGGCTCCACAGGCCATACAGCTTCTTTTACAACTGTTCAACTTGCCAGTTTGGCATTAAAAAGGCCATAGACAGACAATACGTTAAATGAATGGCTGTATTCCAATAAAATTCTATTTATGAATACCAAAATTTGAATTTCATATAATTTTTACTTGTCATAAACTATTACTTGTCTTTCACTTTTCAACCATTTAAAAATGTAAAAACCATTCTTAGCTCACAGCTGGGTACAAAAACAGGCAGCAGGCTAGATCTGGCCCATGCACCATGGTTTGCCAAGCCCCGATCTAAAGCATAAGAATAAATGTTTAGAAAAATAGAGTCAACACTCAGGCCCGAGAATACAACTGTGGATTGACTTAAGCCCAGTGCATTTCAGGGGTTCATTTGAGATTCTGTATTTGAGCTGGTTTTACAGGCAAGTTTAGTCTCCATTCGTTGCTGCCTCTATGTTCCGCACCTACCATAAAGATAAAAATTACATTTTTTTTTTAAAGGACCTAAACAATTTGATTTCGGACCCCAGCCAAATGCTTTTGCTGAGTTAGATTTTTATATCAGGACTTTGTATTTCACAAAAGTTTCATTTTAATAATGTTTGTCATTGGAAAAACTAAAAGTGAAAACATCTATTACATGATCCAATATCTCTTCTGCGAAGATCCTTTTAACCTTAATTTAACATCCGCCACCCTCCCACACACAAATCAAACAAACAAAATCCCTCCAAGGTACCCATGATAAAAGGAATCAAAGGGAGTTAAAGTTAGAGGAACAGAGTCCTCCTATAACCTCTAGCCACATAGAAATTCTCCAGAGGTCTTCTCTACCAATGACACTGTTTAACAAAGTTGATCTTCCTTCATAGGTAAGATATTCATCTTTAAAAGAATAATTAATTGCTATTTATGACATAAAATTGGGTTGCCAGGAGCTGGTCCACTAACTGGCACTGCAAAAGTCACTACTTGCCTTTGATTTATTAACTTACTTCAGTAAAGTGACCGAGGCTGTTGATACTCAATAATTCTGTGGCAAAAGAATAGATGGAAATATTGGTAGCAAGTGAGGAACCGGTTGACTCAATACTAATGTTCAAAAATCAACTCATTTTAACATTATGAAATAATAATTTATACACACAGCAGCCCCAAATATGCCTACAACATCTTTCACTTGCAGATATACCTGAAAAAGTTACTGACTCACACTTTCACAAGTTCTAACTACGTGAGTTTCAAATTCTTAATTGTTTATTATTAGCATTAACAGTGTTAATAGCAAGAGTAAAATTCTCTTAGTTCTAGTTGATATGATCATCTATTCTGTACAACTTCTCTAATTGTTCAAGACAGCCATCATTTTCAAATACTTTACACTACTCTTCATCACCAAACAATAATAAAATGAAGGGAAAAAATCATGTTTCAAAAACAAATCAATCCATGATTGGATATTTTCATAGTATTCTTACAGGTATCTGGAAACACAAAGAGTAATATTATCAGAAAACTTTGTGTATCCAAAAATGAATTTGGATTACAAATACTATATGTCCATCGCAGACAGTCACAATGTCTAATACCATAAATCATTAAATGACAAACAAATTCATGAGAGGATCCTAGTTAAATATTTCTTCCAAAGTTTCATTTCCCTGAAGCTCAGACATAAATTCTGTGGCCAGTATGAACCCTATTTGAGATTTGGCAGAAGAGACGGACTTATAAAAGCTGATACCCTTTTTTATTTTTTTTTCTTACCTCTTAAGATTTCACAATGGAATTTATTTTCATAGATGACTCATATACATAGACATCAGTACTTTCAAACTGCTGAGGAAACATCTTTTCTCTCTCTGCTTTCTCTGCTTTGGGTTATGTCATCCAGTCTCATGATTTTAGACACCTTGGATCTGAGGGCCGCCCCATGTGTGTATCTCCAGCAGGAACCCTTTTCTTGTGCTCCCGAGTCACACATGGAAGTACCTCTATAACGTGCACACTAGGCATGTTTCATGGGCATCTCCCATTTAACATGACCAAGACAGAACTTTGATTTCTCCCCACTAAGTGCCCCAAATCACTCCTCTCTCAATCTTTCCCAGCAAACTGCCCCCTCCATCTACCCTGTGGCTCAAGTCAAAAACCCAGGAGTTACCCTTCTACTTCTCCTAATGTCAAGAAAAACTGCCCGGCAAAATAGCTGCAGAGGGGCCAGGTGCCGCAGCTCACGCCTGTAATCCTAGCACTCAGGGAGGCTGAGGCAGGTGGATCGCTCAAGGTCAGGAGTTCGAGACCAGCCTGAGCAAGAGTGAGACCCCGTCTCTACTAAAAAATAGAAAGAAATGATCTGGACAACTAAAAATATATATATAGAAAAAATTAGCCGGGCATGGTGGCGCATGCCTGTAGTCCCAACTACTCAGGAGGCTGAGGCAGTAGGATCGCTTGAGCCCAGGAGCTTGAGGTTGCTGTGAGCTAGGCTGATGCCACAGCACTCTAGCCCAGGCAACAGAGTGAGACTCTGTCTCAAAAAAAAAAAAAACAAAACAACAACAAAAAAAATAGCTGCAGAGTAACTATGTCTCTCAGGCTAAAATGGGAAGCTACAGAAAAATTCTGTGAGATCAAGTGAGATAAGTAAAGGCAATTAAACATACATAAAAAATACTGGGCTTCAATAATAATTAAACTCTGATCCAAACTGTTTTTTTTAAAATGTTATTTTTGCCTTTCAAATTGGGAGAGATAAAAAAAATGTTGATCATGTCCAGTGTTTATTATTAATATAAGACATTCTTTTTTTCCAGTAAAACCTGGAAATGACACAAAAGGTCCTTCAAAATAAAGTTGGTTAATTTCATAGCTGTAACAGTCAAATTGTATGCATTTGTTAAAAAGAATAAAGCAGGTCAAAGTGTACACACATAGAAAAATAATCAGTATATACTGTTAAGAATAAAAGTTGTAAAATTGTATGGGTATAGTAAGATCCTACTTTGGATTTAGAAAATAATGTATGTGGTACAATGGTCCTATTGCTTCTCAGCCTAGAGCCTTATAAGGCTAAGCAAAGAGAAAGCTTTCATACTCACCCTCAAGGGACAAGGGCTTTGAGCATACTGCGATAGGTAGGCCAGTGAGGGATTACCCCCTATATGGAGAAATGTCTGGACATTCCTTGGGTATTCCATGCTGAGGGCCTTCTTCCTCACCTTCACCCCAGGAAAGAATCAACCCTACTCTACTCTAGAACTAAAAATGGGCAGATCAGAGAATTACTGTTGCTGGGTTTGCAAGAGGAGACAGAGTGCTGAAACAGAAGAGGAAGAGTTAAAAAGACTGAGGCAAAGAAATGCTTCTGCAAGAGAGTGGCCATATGCAAGTGGGAAGAATGTTCAGGACAAAGGACAGGGCAATCGGGCAGCATATGGGTTGACACCACATGGGTTGGATTGCATTGCAAGAATCCAAAGTACAAGGTGACATTCCATGTTTGGAGCTCTGCATGTTCCCCAGCAGAGACAGAAAACTAGATAATGTTCTCCCTGCAACCACCTGGACTCCCCCAGCATGAACAGCGGGAGATGAGGGAGATGGACCACGTGGTAGCCCTGACCTGCTGACAGCTAAAAGCCCATTTTCTTTTCAATATTTTAACTCAAGATAGAAGACCATTGTGCAGAGTTATAGAAGTGTTACTATTTCCACAGAGAATAAAAATAATATACCCCAAACTACTAGCAGGTATTGTCTCTTGGGGGTGCATTCATGGGGAACGTTTGCTTTTTACATGATACGTTTTTATAAACAATGTTTTATACTGAGCCTAATTTACTGTACACACACACAAATCACATCTATGCTGTGTGGTTGTTAAAGGCCACCCTCTCCCCACTCCACGTGTAAAGAACACCACTAACTGCCTATGAAGTCTAGAGAGGGGAGCTGGTTGTTGGATTTTTTCCAAAGAATTCACGTTTAGGCATCTCCATTTTTAGGAATAAGAATCCTGAATTAGAATCATTTAACTTTTATCTTTTAGTTGTACCTCCCCTGTGTATATTTTGTAAAAAATAGAGATACCCTAAATTTATGCACAGAGCTCTTCCCAGTGGAAGGGTGCATTCCCAGATATAAACATAGGCAGGTGCACTCTAAACTGAAGGGAGACCCATGAGTTTGAAATCCCCATGAAAAAGAGAAACAGTGGCAAGGCAAAGTGAGTAAGTTAACAACGTAACCCCAAGGGCTGTGAGTTCCAATAGGACACTGATCTGAATCTCAGTTAATGCCTTCAGTTTTCACACCTGCAAAAGGATCTTAATCACAGTGGGCAAATGTTAAGGTTTGGCAACTTAGAATCAATTTAGCAGCTTTGCTTTCCTGGAGGAAAAGAGCAAGCAGTACACATAGATCTAACCACGAAAGTGTGAACTGCACAGCTTTGTCTACCAGCTCCCAAAACAATCGCTGTTACAGAGCTGTATATTTATTGTAAACATACTATTCAGGGGACTTCCTATAGCATTTCAGTGTCCCCTGTATAAACACCTACAGGAAAAACATTCCCTCAGGCTTTAGTGTCAGGAAAAGCCAATGCTGCTTCTCCTGAGCAGTGGGAATGTTCCTGACTCGGGGACTGTATGAGTCGTATCACTACACTGAATCTGTACTAGCTTTAGTACACACGCATGATCTTCCATCATCTACTTCCAGGTACCAAATTCTTCCAGATTTCATCTTACTATTCCACTTCACTTTCCTTTTGCTCTGATTTCTTTAATTCTATTTTCATATTACTGAATTTCATGTAGTGTTATTAGTAGCTTCATATTATTTTTAAGTAAGTAGAATATAAAATACATTAACTTAATAAATAGCCAAAAGAGGGGAGAGTAGGGTGGAGTAAGATGGCCAAATAGAAACCTCCAATGATTGTCCCTCTGCACAAACACCAAATTCAACAACCACCCACCCAAGAAAGCACCTTCAGAAGAACCAAAAATCAAGTGAGTGATCGTAGTACCTGGCATTAACATTATGTCAAGGAAAGAGCACTGAGGAGAGCAGAAAAGACAGTCTTCCATTGCCTATGCCCCCCTTTCCCCATCCCCCAGCAGTGCCACCCCAGCAAGCTGAGCGGAAAGAGAATCTGTGTGTCCTGGGAGGGAGAGTTAAGCAATTGTGGACTTTGCATTGGAACTCAGGGCCACCCTGTCACAGAAAACACAGTACAAGACAGAATTCTGCTGGCACCTACAGAGAAAGCATTTAGACCAGCCCGGCCAGAGGGAAATCCTCCATCACGGCGATAGAAATGTGAGTTATGGCTAGGAGGGTAGGGTCCCCCCGACCTCCTGGCAGACAAAAAGCCATTTGGTGCCCAGAAAAAAGTCATCAGGCCCAGTACACACACTTCTTTATACGATTTCAGCTCAAGGTTCTTGGCCCTCCAAACGCCATCTGAGACACCTTGGTTAAAATCCCCAAAGAGTGCTTCCTCATATAGGTCTTCCCACCTATCCTCCCAGCCCCCTGGATTGCCCCACCATCACGCTGCAGTCAGCCTTCTGCCATGGCTCATGATCTCTGCAAGGAGAGAGAACTTTTCTACCTCCTTCAAGGCTGGTTCCCACTGCCCAGCATGGTCTGATCCAGCACAGGCATTCAATAAAGTCCCTGCTCTTATAGAAACAGCTTTCTTCTCATTGACCAAGTTCTATTTGTAAACTGAGAAGTTATCAAATTTAAATGACGAGTTAAAGCTTTTGAAAAGCACAAACAAATTTTCTTTCCAATGCAGAGTAGCTATGTGACTATTATATAAAGAAACTCAGGGGTAGGATTCTTGGAAAGTCCTCAGATATCCTTAGTAGAGAAAAGCAGGCAAGAAGGAAAGTGAAAAAAATGAATCAGAAGACAAAGAAAAATTACGGAATAAAGAGTTACTAAGTACGGAGAGGGAAGAGCACAGAAGCAGAAAACACTAAGGTTTATTAACTCAACTTTTCTTTATGTGTGAATATTATGCTAACATTTTCAGTGTGCTTTCATTTGACTTAAAAAATTGAGGAGTTATTCAAGGGAAGAATTCTTATTACCATTTTATAGGTTAGAAAATTGGGTGAGGTAAACATCTGTCATTTTTGTGGTTACACAGCACATTGAGTTTGGGAGAAGAAATTTAGCATAATCAGCTGAGGCATTTCTGGGATTTTCTTTTCAGATCCAGTCTGCCTTAAGAATACTTGAATTCCTTCTCAAACATAAGTTCTATGTCTTTCTTGTTCAATACTTTATTCTCAGTATGTAGAAGAGCACCTGGCACATAACAGGTACTGAATACATAAGGGAGAGAAGGAGGGATGGAGGAAGGCAGGAAGGAAGGAAGGAAGGAAGGAAGGAAGGAAGGAAGGAAGGAAGGAAGAATTGGATAATTCCTGCTTTCCGCCACCTGGTACAGGATCTGTCCACGCAGAGATGTCTTCGGCTGCCCAGTGCCTCCCACACCTATTTAGTAATTCTGTCTAATGCAAGGTGGCGTTATCTGCAAGCCTATTTGACCACCAATCTAAAAGTCCATTCTCTAACCTCCTTTAACAGTAATAATGATGACATTATAATTCCAGTTTGGTGATTCCTAAGACCTCTTAATTGGTTCTGAACTTGAAAAGGAAAAAGGTTTTATTGAGCCCCCAGTGCCAACACTTTTCACTCAAGGTTTCCATGGTGTCTCTAGCCCCTCTTTATCACAGAGGTCATTTTACTTTGTTTTTAATGTCTGCGTTCCTGTCCAAATGCACAATCCACTGGTTTACCCACTCCATGCTCCAGGGTTTGCGTCATGGTGTTCTCTCTGCATGAAATTCCCTTCCCTGCTCCATTTCAATATGGTCAAATCCTCTCATAATTCATTTATTTGAATATGAAGGCCCAATGCCAGGGCTGCCTCTCCAAAATCCCTTCCCCGATGCCCTCAGCTGAAGCAAGTTCCCTTCTTCTGAATTCTCATAGCCACGCTCTGTATCCCCCTAATATTATTAACCGTTCCCTACTTCATATATTTGTATGTCTTAAACCTTCCTGCCATCACTTCTTCAAATAGGATCTGAAGGGACTGGTACGAATTAAGTAGTCTAAGAGAAAAAAGGCATCCTTTGTGAAATTGACAGTCTGAGAAGAAATAAGAGCCATGGCTGTCCAACTCATGGGGCGGAGGAGGCACAGAGGCACGTTGTACAAGCTGAGAGTAGAAAAGGACATCACACTGTGAAATAGAATGCACAGAAAATGTGAACTTCATTCTAATAACATTGGAAAATCCATGAAAGTTGGAATAGGGAAGGGACATAAACAGTAATATAAGCAAACATTTATCAGGCAAAAAGGATTCTGACATATTGTCAAATCCTGTTTCATCCACACATACCATCTGGGATAGGACTTGCTGACTGATTATTTCCCCTATTTCTATTCTCAACTTCGGCCATAAATTTAGCCAAAAGGTTGCAATAAGTGTCAGTCTAGCCCTAGCATACCTATTCTACATCCAAGAAGAGAGCCCATTTGTAGTCCCGAAATTGCCCCGTCTTAAGATAAGGGCTTAATAAAAATAATATATTACACCATATAAAATAAAAACAGTTCACTTTATGCTTCTTGCCAAATACTACTTTGCTTTTTCACAAAACTGTGACACCCTTTAATGACATGACACTGTGTCCCCTCATCCCTCCTCGACGGGTCTCTTCCACCTACTCTTTCAGCCTGACTGTGCCTAACAGTCTGAGTTTCACCCATCTCACGGTTAGCTCTCCCAACAACAAAGAATTGACCTTTTACAAGAGGTTCTCTTTTAAAAATAGCGTTTCCTGAGACCCAATGAATTTTGAAGTGCCACTTTCGCAGCAACAGCTTCTCAAAATGAGGAGATGAACGAGGCAGCTGAGAAGCAGTTTTTCCTTCTCTCTCATTCCCCCAAAGATGAATAATGAAAACCTGGCGCATCATCTCAGAATATCTGCTCATCCCTGTGCTGGGCACAGTAAAACTATGGAGAAGGGAAATGGCTATTTGGAGGAGAGTCTGAAGACATGAGAGAAAGCCTTGCAAGGACTGAAACTAGAAGAGGTGGTAATGTGTACGGAAGAAGATATGCTTTTGTTTTTGTTTTGGCTTTGGGGAGGAGAAATCCCACCTGATACATGTTTACCTTCTTGTTGTATGAGATTCTGAAATCTGTGTCCCCACAAGGCCTTATACTGTCATCAATGGATATTTGTTGATTTGATTTTAATTTCATTCAGATAAAGAATTATACACACAAATTTTCTCCATGCCTATAAGAATAGGGGCACGAAATAGGAGTTTGAATCCTAGATTCACCATTTTCTAACTGCGTCAAATGGGAATAATAGCCACTTCCCAGGGTTGTTGTGAAAATGCAGTGAAATACTACGCAGAAAGTGCCCAATACCTGACATATAATAACAACTCAATACAACTTATTATTATTTTTATCATCCAGAGTTCTCATTTTCCTTCCCACCTTCTGTCTTTAATCATCACAACTCCAGCTCTTCTCTTGTCACACTGTGTGCTTCCATAGTTCCCACCCGCCACACCTCAACACACCACTGTTGGGGTCAGCAATGACGCATGTCTCAACTAACACGCTTATGATACAGAATAACTTCCAAAGTTTTTGAAAGGCTTTTGTAAAATAAATGTTATTGGACTCCCACCCTTACAAAGGTATCCCCATGACAATGTCACTCTTAGTCATTTTCATTCCAGTGAGCTCTCAAGTAGGACCCTTTCCCCAAAAACACTGACTGCCAGCCCCAATCACTAAAGTCATATCAATTTGCCACATAAAAAATTGAGTTCTCCATTCCTCTTTGAAACTGAGGTCTAAGTCTAAATTTGCATACCCCAAAACTCATTAAGTTATTCTATCAGATAGAAACCATTCATTACAGATCTATACACCTCAGGCTAAAACACTGGCAGAGGCTGTAAAAGGACAATTTTTCCTTTAACACGATCAAATTCTTAGGCAGGACTCCGCTCTCCACTCCTCCCTCCTTCCCGCTAGGTCCAAGAGGAATAAGAAACAGACTTATCAGCATGAGCCCTCCGTGTTTGTGGGCTTTTTCCAGGCCTCCAAAACACATCATCTTAAGAGGAGATTTGGAGTTTCATAAACTATTTCATGATATCTGTCTTCGGGGAGAACTGAAAACAGACGGAGCTATAAATGCTAGACTGTCATGCCTGAAAGCAACTTCCATTTTCCATTCTGGATTGATTTTAAAATATGGTATCATTCCCAGAACTGTTAAGGGTAATTCAACTTTTACCTACCCACCCTTGTCCCTTTGCTTTTAATCCTTCCCCCAAATCAGATGCCATCCAAGATTTTAACATTGAAATCTGCCAAAATTATAAAAAAAAAAAAAATACTAGTAAGCCCAAGTCTGTTAATAGTTAGAGACAGTTTATGGAAATACATATTTTAAGTGCTCTGTATTTAGAAAAAAAAAAGAGAAAGGGCACATTATTTGAGACATGCCTCATCGCTGACCCCAACAATGATGTGTTGAGGTGTGGTGGGTCAGACTAGGAACCACACGGTATGACGCTAGCAGCGCTGGAGTCGATCGGTAAAGATGGGAAGGTGGGAAGGAAAATGAGAACTGTGAATAACAAACTACGTTTCACTGAGTGCCTACTCATAAATAAACATCATTTTGTTTTTGTTTGGAGTTGCTATCTTTAATATTTCACGGAGATTCAAGGCCAACAGAGGGAGTTGGTGACAAAGGGATTCGTGCACCAAAGCTGAATCCATAACCAATGTCGGTCTTTAGTGGCTGAGGAGTAAATAAAGTGAATTCCAGCAGCTTCCAGAATGTTCTGCGGAGGTTTTTATAACTCCAAGCTGTTTCAGAACAGCCAGAGAAATCTAAGGGGTCCCTCTGGGAGTAAAGGAATAGAGGGGGAATGCCAAGCTGCTATGAACAAGCTGCAAGAGCACACAAATCCACAGGGCATTTCACTCTGTACAAGCAACCCATGAAGAAATCACCAGGATTTTTCACTTATAAAACATGAGTAACATTTCCCTTTAAATGTAACTAGGCTTTTAAGACTAGCCCTTATTGTTTGAGGCTATAAGGACCTCTGCAGAATTTCTGACAAAGGCCCTTCTTGCCCGAGAAACCAGAAATTTCACTGCGCTCCTCAGTACCCACCCACCCAGCCCTGCCCCTCATGCTGTCAGGCTCTTGAGCTGTTTCATACTTAAACAAGAGAGTCCGAAATGCCTGGGCATGTTCCCTGACCCCCTGATGAATCTGAGCCCTCCCATGCCTAGTCTCAGTATGGCGGCACCGAATCTACTCTGAAAGCCAAGAATAAAGGAGCTCTTTACTTCAGGTTTTCTTGACGAAAGTCTACACACTGCTTCAAACAAAACTCCCCCAAAACCCTTCTTAGACATTTTCCCTTTCCTTCGAGGTTTCACACTCATGATTGCTACAAAATCCCTCCCTCTCTCCAACGCGACGCTGCTCTCGTGTTCACCTCTCCTTTACCCTGTACCCACCGCATTCCTCTCTGCCCACCCCCTCCACGCTCCCAACTTGTAAACTGCCAACTGCGTGCAGCTCCAGAGAACGAAGAAGTCCCTTCTCTTATCCCACACTCCTTCCCGTCACTTTTTCTGCAGTAAAATTTATATTAAGAATTATACATTGTTCTTAAGGTACAGTTAGATAAGTTTTGACGTGAGAGAGAGAATGAGTGTGTGCAATCAACACACCCATCAAAATATAGAACATTTCTGTCACCCAGAAAGTTTCCTCATTCTCCTCCCAGTCACTCCCCACCCCTGTAAGCAACCACAGCTCTAATTTCTGTTCCATAGATTAATTTTGCTAGTTCTTAACTTCACATAATGAAATCACATATGCACTTTTTTCTGTTTTTTTTTTTTCACTCAACACAAGGTTTTTGAGGTTCATCCCTATTGTTTCACGTTTCAGTAGTTTACTCTTTCAGACTGCTGAATAATAGTCTATTAACTCTATATACCATAATCTATCCATTCGCCATGAACATGTGTGTTGTCTTCAGTTTGGGGCTATCATGAATGAAACTGCTGGGAACATTCCTGTACAGGTCTTTTTGTAGGCATATGTTTTCATTTCTCTTGATTAAAAATCTATAAGCAGAATTGCAGTGTCACTGGGAACAGATATATTTCACTGAGTAAGAAACTACCGAACACTTCTCCCTATGTATTTTACTGCAATATGCGAGAGTTCCAGCTGCTCCATATCCTTATCGACATTCATTTATTAGACATTTATTAATAAATTTTAGCCATTCAAGTGGGTATAAAGTAGTATAGGATTATGATTTTAACTTTCATTTCCCTGATGATTAATGATGTGGAGCACGTTTCCATGGATTGGCCATTCCTATATATCTTCTGTGTGTGTGTGAAGTATATGTTCAAGTATTTTACCCATTTTTATTGACTCGTTTGGTATTTTATTATTGATTATAGTAATACAGAAAATACATTCTCCCAACATGTACCTTGCCTTTTCATTTTCTTAATGGCATCTTTTGATGAGCAGAAGTTTTTAACTTTGAAGAAGTCCAAGTTTACCAGTTTACTTTTCTTTTATAGTTTGGGCTTTTTGTGTCCTCTCCAAGAAATTTTTTCCTGCCTCAAGATGCAAAAAATATTCTCCTGCATTTTCCTCTAGAAGTCTTAAGGTTTCAGCTTTTATGTTTAGGTCTACAGCAATCTAAAATTAATTTTTGTGCATAATGTGAGATTGTGGTTAAGTTTTTCCCATACAGATATCTAGTCATTTCACAATTTACTTGAAAGATTTTCTTTTTACCATTAAATTACCTTGGTACTTCTGTCAAAAATCAATTGTGAAGATCTCTTTCTGGACTCTAATTATGTTCCACTGATTTATGTATGTTTCTTAATGCTAATACTACACTTTCTGGGTTAGCATACCTTTATACAAAGTTTTAAATCAAATAGGGAAACTCCCCCAGCATTCCCCCCACCCCGAAATGTTCTAGATGCTCTGTATTACCATGGAGCTTTTACAATCAACTTGAAACGTTTATAAAATAAGCAAAGCTATACATCAACTTGGGAAGAAGTGGCATCTTAAAAGTATTAAGTATACTAGTACATGAACATTATATATCTCTCTATTTATTTAGATTCTCTTTATATTTCTCTCAGCAGAGTTTTGTAGTTTTCCGTGTACAGATCCTACATGAATTTTATTAAATGTATTCTTAGTATCTTATTGTTGATACTATTTAAAAATTGAATGTTTAAAATTTCATTTACTACTTTTTATTGCTAATATATAGAAAAACAATTGCTTGTTGCATATTGACCTTACATCCTGGGATCTTGCTAAATTAACTTAGTAGTAAATTATTATAGATTACTTAGGGTTTTCAGTAAACCATTATGTTGCCTGTGAATACAGACAATTTTATTTCATCCTTTCCAACAGTTTGCCTTTTTATTTATTTTTCTTGCCTTACTGTTCCGGCAAGGAACTTCAAATTCACAATACTGACTAGAAGAGGTGACAAAGGTACTTTTTCCTTTTTCCTGATTTTAGGGGTAAAGCATCCAGTGTTTCATGTTAAGTATGAAGTTAGCTATAAATTTTGTAGATGCCCTTATTAGATCCTTTTTCCAGTTCGTTGACAGCTGTTCGGTTTTTGTTTTCATCCTAAACAAGCATCAAATTTTTTCAAATACCTTTTCTGCATTTATTTAGATGATTATATAAATTTTCCCCTTTTTTCTGTTATTGTGGCTAATTTACATTGATTTTCAAATGTTAAACAACCTTGAATTCCTGGGATAAATCCCTCTTGATTTTATTATTTTTGCATATGTCATTGGATTTGATTTTCTAATATTTTCTTGGGGATTTTTATCTGTATGTTCATTAGAGATTGTAATTTTGTTTACTTATAATGCCTTTTTTTATAATTTTTTTATTTCAGAATATTACAGGGATATAAACATTTTGGTTACCTAAATTGCCCTTGTTCCATTGGTGTAATATGTTCCCCATACCCCACCTTCTTCCCCCCAACTCCAGCCACTTTTAAATTTTCTCATTATGTTTGGTTTTTGGCAGTTTGGCGAAGATACGTCTAAGCATATTTCTCTTTTTATTTACCCTGTATGGCATTTGCTAGTATTCTTAGATACGTACATTGATGTTTTTCTCCAAATTTGGGAGATTTTTAGCCCTAATTTCTGTGTGTGTGTGTGTGTGTGTGTGTGTGTGTGTGTGTATTTATCTGAAGAATATACATATTGCCCCATTCATTCTCTCTTTTCCCTCGGGTACTCCAATTATATTTTTTCTTTTCATTCTTCAGATTAGACTTTTTATTTCGGATTTGTCCTTTTCATTTCTAGAATTTTCTTAAATAATTTTTATAGTTTCTAATTTTTTCTGACATTCCCATATGTTCCCTCATTAGAATGATCCTTTTCTTTAAGTCCTCAAACATATTTATAATCACTGTTTTAAAGTCTTTATCTGCTAAATCTAACGTTGTGTCATCTTGGGGTCTACTTCTCAGGGTTTGATGCTGAGTCACATTTTCTTGCTTCTTTATATGTCCAGTAAGTTTTTTTTTTTTTTAATTGCATGCTGGGTGTTGTGTGCAATACACTGTTAAATAGCCTGAATTCTGTTGTCTTCCTTTACAGAGTGAGCATTTTGTCCTTAGGGCAAGGCCCTTACCTGAAGGCATGTTCCTTCTTCCTAAGGTGTGGCTTTTCTGTGATCTCAAAGGAATGCCCACATTGCTCACCAAGGTCTCCCAGCCTCCATAATGTAACACCACTGTCTCCTAGCACTAGATGAACTCTGGTTTCTCCATGTCTGCTCTTATCCCCATAGCAACCGCTCTCTGTGGCACCTCACAGAGTGTTGGCCAGCATATGCATGGCCCAGGCCTAGCCCATAGACTTACAGTACACACCCAAGCAAATATTTGCTACTTCCCTCTAAGCAACTTCCTCTTCTCCAGCACTCTACTCACAAAGTTTTGCAGCCCCAAAACCCAGTTACTGCCTCTCAGTTTAGCAAGACCACCACTCTTGAGCTCCACCTCACTTTGCCACAGTTAGAAAAGCACCCCAAATCAAAGAGCCAGGGCAAACAAGGGACTCATCGCGTATGTTTTTCTTTTGTCTACAATCCCAGTCCTGCTCTGCCTGTTTCCAACACCTGTAAACCGTTGTCTCATATGTTCTGTCTGGTTTTTATAGTTGCTTGTGGTGGGAGGACCAGTCTAGTATTGATTACTCTGTTGTAGCAGGAAGTGCAAATGATAGCCCCTAATGTTTTTCTTCTGAAAAGCAACCCCACACAAGAATGTTAATGACTAAATTCCTTCATCTCATTGCATCTTACTCCAGGAAAACTTTTTGGAATCCTGACAAATCTATTACATAGTTTTCCCTCAGAGGACTTATATGGTATATTTACTTGTGAAAAGTGCATCTCTTCCAACTAGCAGCACAGAACCCACCTTCCTTTCTTTTGCTATTGTGTTGGACAACACTGCCAATTTCCCAACTGCATATAACATAGTTGCTTCTAACAAATCTCAGAAATGAGTTACAAGTGACTTCCTGGAAAGGAAGTAGTCAGCATCAGGTTCCACTCCTCCCCTCCTTTGGGGTCACTCTCACAAAAGAAAAAAGATGCCAGGCCTACCCAGTCCTTTCTCTCCTGAATGCAACTGAAACTAAATACTGCAAGAAATATGAAAGCGGAAACGACAGTGATTTAGAACCTCTTATACTTTCCTGCATTAAACTTAAGCTCATTATCCAAAGTGAGGTACCACAAGATCGGAAGAATGGGCTCCACTTGTACTCGCCATCAAATTGGTACTAACTGATCAACACTAGGGTGATCACATGGCAGCAATACTGTCCAGGGATTAGGGGGATTTGGGGGTGGGGGGTAAATCCACAAATAAAGGACACGGGGAGCATTGTAGGGGGAGGAAGGGCATGCCTTTAACCCGCGCTTGGGGGAGGCAAAGACATAAAGTTGTAACCATAATGTTTGTACCCTCATAATACCCTGAAAGTAAAAAAAAAAGAAATATGAAAGTGCCCATCCTCCCAAAGTGCGAGGCAACCCTGAGACTGTCCCGTACATACTGGGGTCTGCAATCAGTCAGTACGTTTGCAACAGTGGTCACAAAAATCCTCTTCATGGCAACGTGGGAGAGGACAGGATGCACACTAAACTATCCAAATTCTGAGCTTGAGGGGCCTTTTTCTTGGGATGGAAGGTTCTCTAGCTCCTTCCCCATCACAGGTACTTTCTTACTTGTTACAGATCTGACTTTAGGAGACTGACTCATATCTACCTTGACTTCTAGTTCCCCACGTGTCTAAAATCTGATCTCTGTTAATTTGCTACTGAAAGGCTGCTATGCTTTCCTCCTTTTTTACATCAACCCCAACTGGCTTCGCCAAGGGTGAAAACTCAAAGGTGTATCACGCATGTTGGAGACAGAGGTTATGTGGTAACTCTGCACCAGGGGTGGGGAACCTGCGGCCTTAAAGCCACATGTGGCCTCATAGGTCCTTAAGTGCAGCCTTTTGACTGAAACCAAATTTTACAGAATAAATCCTTTTTATTTTTATTGATACATGTTTGTCTTTTATTTTATTGTATTTTTAAAATGAACATATTTAAAATACCAAAGAATAAAATAAGTTTCAAAGAAATAATCCTCCAAGATTGACCAGCACAATTAGAACATTAGTAAACCATAAGGACTAAATTGATGGCTGCTACGCTCATGATTTAGTTCTAACTTCCCCCTCCTGATTGCTGCCAGTACCCTGCAAGGCTGGTTGGCAAAAGTTTATGGGGATCGAGTACGCTACTCTGCTATCAGCTTCTGACAAAGGTGCACTGTGTTTCTGTTTGAAGTGGAATTTGTGAATAGTTGCACAGCTGACAGTATTTTTTTAATTCTGTCTGCTTAACAGCCCATGATGTCAAAGAAGACCAAGAGAACCCTGAAGGAAGAAAACAGATTTTTAAATGAGGAATTGGGAATTGCAATACTATCTTGTTTCTCCCATACATAAGATGATTTGCTTGCTTTGTGATACTGTATAATCAATATTAAAGAAATTCAGTGCTCATCAGCATTATAACACTCACAAGGACCATAAATATTTTAAATTAGAGGGAGTGGCGCAAAAGGTTGTAGTGCAGAAATTAAAAGAGGAAAAGCAAAAGCAAAAACAATTTTTTCAAGCAGCAATAACACCTGGAAATAATGCCATTAAAGCAACTTATAAAGTAGCCTATATACTCAGGGGAAAAGGGAAGACATTCAGTGGTGTAGACATTGTGAAAGAACGCATGGTCAAAGTTGTAGGATGCTTAGACCCCCAAAAAGGTTTCAAAGTACAAACAACTGTCTCTTTCAAGGAGTACCATAACTAATCAGCAGCATGAATTTGCCTTAAACTTAACAGAATTTCAGGCAATACTTCAAAAGGAAAATATATATTATTCAATGGCTTTGGATGAATCAATTGTTATTACTGACTCAGTGCAGGTTTTATACTTCATTCAGGTCATAACGGAAGATGTTCTTTGCTACAAAGAGTTACTCGCTTTGGGCACTCCTGCAAACAGAACACAGGGAATAGATATCTTCCACAACTTTCGAGGTAAATGTTGCAAAGTTGGACTGAATTTGGTAAATCTAGTGAGCGTATGTACAGACAGTACACCTTCCATGACAGGAAAACATGAAGGGTTTTTTGCACAGATACAAAAAAATAACAGATCTAGATGCTCTCATTTCTTTTCATTGTATCTTGTATCACCAGTATCTCTGTGCTTAAGCTACTATTTTAAGTGACACTTTGCAACAAGTTATAAGTATTGTTAATTATATTCATGCAAATGCAATGTGGCATGGTCAGTTTCATAACATGCTAAAGTTGAATGATGAGCTATTCAGTGTGGATTCAGCCATACCATTCTAAAGTGAATTGGCTATTGCAGGGACAGGGGTTGGCCAAAATTTTATCCCCGTGAGAACAGATAAATTTTATGAAGAACAGAATCAGCAATGTGAATGATTGAAAGAAGATTTCTATAGGAATGCAGCATTTCTATGTGATATCATGTCAAATCAAATCAACCTGAATATTTCATTGCAAGGTAAAACTAAGTCTATCTGTGATACGTAGCAAAAAAATCCAAGCATTTCAAAAAAAGTTATCTTTTTTCAAAACACTTCTTCAAAATGAAATTTCAGATGAACATTTTCCCCAGTTAACGAAGGTCATTGATGGACAGGATGATATATGTGGATCACCTGAAGAATATGCATCTGTTATAGACCTATTAATTGGAGAATACTAGCAAAGGTTCATTGACTTTGAGAGTCATGACATCACACCCAAATTAGCATTTCAGACTCACCTAGTTGATATCACCAAAGCACCTAAAGAACTACGGATGGAGTTGATTGAGCTCTCAGTAGATGACATTTTAAAGTCATTGTTTGATGCTAAGAAAGATCCAATTCAAATATGGAAAAATGCAGCAGAATATCCGTGCCTTTGGCAACATGCCCGAAAAATGCTTTCTTGCTGTTCAACCACTTATTGCTGCAAATCTACATTTGCCTACCTAACCCAAATCAAGATGCCCTTAAGGTCACAAACGACTGATATCCATCTGGAGGATCAACTGAAACTGCAGACCTCCATGCTGCAACCAAATATTCACATGCTTTCCAACAAAAAGCAGACACAAAGAAGTCATTAAAAGGTTAGTTAACTTTAAAATTAGCAAATAGTTTTCATTTTTTGAAATTACTGAGTACACAGTAGTTAGAGTTTTACAAAATAATGTACATTTTTAAGTCTATCTAGTTGAAGTTTCTTGAATAAGGCCTTATTTGATTACAGCTAAATTAATGCTGCCTTCCAACATGAAAAGGTTCCCCACCCCCGCTCTGGACTATAGCATAGGCCTTGTCCTAGGAGATATTCTAAACTGAATTTACATATAAAATCTTTACTCCTTTTTGTTGAGAAACAATTAAATTTTTTTAAAGAAATAGTAACGCCAGGAATGCTCTGCCTTTCCACATACTTGTGTTTAAGCAGTTACACAGTTCACCAGAAACAGAGGTCCTGGTCTCTTTCTGTGGTAGCTAAGAGCACAGACTTTGCTACAAGCACGATACCCAGCTATGTCAGTGAGGCACTCCACACAGCCTGGAGATCCTTTCCCTAGTCTTTTGTACAATGTTCCGGATGAGTTTCTCCAGGGTCTTGCAGTGTCTGGCTGCACCAGTGCTTGCAAAGCCTGTTTAATTGCAAGCTCCACAGTGGTGGTCCCAGGGCAGCCATTTTCTATTGGTGGCACAGGGCAAAAGCCCATCTGCGTGCATTCCCACTACTATATCCTGCGTTGTCTCCTCCTTCCTGAACACCGTCCTCCCCAGCTCCTTCCAAAAGCAAGAGCTTCTGAAACTGGACCCTGCTTTATGTTCCTCCCACCTACCCTAAGTACCATCTGTCTCTTACCCTCAGACTGCTTATGTCATGTCCAGATGTATTTGATATGGCATGAACCTTAGACAGCAAGTTCAAAATGAGAAAGTTAACACTAATGTATCTTTAAGATTAACTTCTCAAATACCCAGGTTCCAGGATTTTAGTGATAAAAATGCAAAATTAAAACACTTCTCTCATGTGTGAAATACATTCAGCCAGATCATTTTAAAATCACATTAATAATATCATCTCAAATATTTGTCACCCAACGATTACTCCAATTTAAATATTATGATGGTTCCTGAGCTGCATTTAATGTACAAGTTTAGTAAGAATAGCACTGAAATACTATCCAAAAAGGTTAATAGTTCTTGAGAAAAAACTTTCAAATGAGATCAATCTATAATTCATATATGGTGAGCAGGGAAAATAAAATATATTGGCCTTTCCTCATACATGCCATCGTTATTTTTGTACATAACTTATTTCTGTGAACTACCATAAAGTTAGAAAAGCAAAGACTTAAGAGTTAGGAGGAGGAAGGTTGGATGGAATAGAGCAAGAGAGCTGACTAGAAGCCTTTTGTACTCACCCAAACACATGGACAACCAACACAAATGAACAAGTACAATTTGATGAAAATAGCCAAAAGAGAGTGCCAGATTACATCAAAGGAATAGCAGAAACCTGCAGAGCTCAGAAACTCAGGATGGACACATAGAGAAGGGAAGGAAACATTTGGCCTCCACCACCCCATCCCCCGGTCAGGATCAGCCGGGAACCAGGAGGGACTTCTCCCTGCAGGGAAAAGGTAAGCAGGAGAACCTCAGCTGCCCCATCACCGCCTTGGACACCTACAGTCCTCACCATTGGGAACTCCCGAAGTCCTCACAGGTGTTAAAACCCAGTGAGGGAGTTGCCTGGAGTTCCCCTGGGAAAGTGGTACCTTGGCCGAGCCCAGCAGCTGTGCATCCCAGGGTTGAGCTGACATGGTACCATGCATCCCAAAGAAACAGAGCATTGGCTAAGCTGAGACACCTCACCCTACAGGCAAAAGAACTGTTGTATCCTCCTTCCCTGGAACTGGACTAGCCCTCTGCATTCTGAGCTGCTAAGATAAACCCTTCTCTGGGGAATGGAGTCATCACCAGGCCGCTGCTGCCTGTTTGCGAGGCCGGAGACAAAAGAGGCAAAAAAAAAAAAAAAAAAAAAAAAGCCTACAGCACCCGGTATTCCCAGGCGGTCTCCCATCCAAGTACTAACCAGGCCCGACCCTGCTTAGCTTCCGAGATCAGACGAGATCGGGCGCGTTCAGGGTGGTGTGGCCGTAGACAGCAGCGGGCGCTCTCGAATGCCTCAAGAGGCTGCGCTGCGCCACCCCGCCCAGTCCTGCACACCGCCGCGCTCCAGCGCTCCCTTGGGTCTCGGGAGGGGCGGCGAGGGACCCGGAAGGGGCCCGGCGAGCCGGCCGGGCGGCCAGCAGGAGGGGAACACCAAGGCCTTGGGGTCCTGGGCACTGACGCCGGGGACCACAGCCCGCCCTGAGCGGGCCCGATCTGTTGGGATCACGGGAGTCGGGCCGGAGCGTCCAGGCATGGGAGAGCGGCTGTAAGGCCGGGACCCTGGGGCGATCCAGGCCTCTGGCGCCCCGCAGTGTAGCAGGACAGTGCCGCGGCTGTACCCCGAAGCTGAAGGCGCTTCGCGGCGGCCGGCGGTGACCCGGTGCATCGGGCGGGAGCAACCTGCCCCGGCCGAGCGGCCCAAGGGCCTTGGGCAGCGAACCCGAGACCCTGCGGAGCCGTGGGAGCCACTGCTCCCCCTCACGGTGGCACTCGATAGAGCACCTGGTCCTGATCGGGGCAGGGAGAGACTGACAGGCGTGCTGGCGCACACACATACACACACACACGCAGCCACCCAAACCCTCGGACACACCACCGTCCCACACCCCAACGAGCAAACCCACACGCACACACGCAGAGACAGACATTGAGACATGAGGTCAGAGAGACTGACAGGGTGAGCGAGAGAGGGCCCTCTCCCCCACGCGAGGGCAGGGTCGGGAGGGTGCTCCGGGCTGGGCCAGGACAAGGAGGCAGGGCCGTGAGGCTGGCCTGTCACCCGAAGGTCTGAGGACGTGCAGCCCAGTGTCAGGGAGGCATGTTCTGCCCCGGTTCCTGTCGGGCCTCCATGCCACAGTACCCACAGGGCCCAGAGCTGGGTCTCCTTGTTGCTTGGTTGGGTGGTGGGTGGTTGGATGGGCTGAGTGGTTGGTGGGTCGGTTGGTTTGGGTGTGTGTCTTACGTTCGTTCCTTGGTTTGTTTTTGTGTGTCCTCTTTGGGCGGTTGGCCAAGACTTGCTGAGTGTGCCCGGCTGTCTCTCGGGAGCCCTGTCGAGGAGCGTGCCCATTTTGAGGCCTGGGACTGAGGTCTGGGTGTGTGGTGGAGCCCTCGGGCCTGGTGCGCACACGAAGTCGGTGGGCTAGGAGTCCAAGTGCACAGGGACAGTGTTGCCCTCAGCTGGTCCGTGCCTAGTGAAGGGGAATGTCCCATCGTGCGTGGGAAGAGACTCAGGACGTAGGGATCCCGCCCGCCTCGTGTGGGCCAGGGCTGTGGCGTGGCTGCGAGGTGGAAGGGCTGGGATGCTATTCTGCTGCCTGGCAGTGCTGCAGCGGGACCAGAGGAGGCCACTGGGAAGGGGTTGGGGCCCCCGCCCAAGCGACAGCTGCATTCCACCATTCTGGAGTCCTGCTGCTGCTGCACCTGGCCTCAAAGAGTCTGGAATACCGCCATGTCCAACATCCCAGGGTCCAGAGTCACCACAATGCAGTGCTTCATCCCCTGGGGCCTGAGTTTCCACTGTGCCCTGTTGGCTCTGGTTCCTGAACTGCAGCTATACCCTGCTCCTTGATCCCAAACTCCTAGCACCCCTTCTTCCCCAGAGCCAAGCCACTACTGTGCCCTGCCCTCCCCCGGTGACAATCACAACTACAACCCAGCTTCCTGGGCCTGAGCTGATGGGGAGGTGCCTCATAGTCACAGACCCCAACTTTGTGTGCAATCTACATCCAACCATGCCTCAGATACTAAACCTGCACCTTAAGACCCAGGTGCCATAACAAGTTTGCAATACTCTGAGCCTGGGACTCTGGCTCCACAGCCACTCTGAGCACCTATGCCCTGGAAATCAGAACCTCCACAGCTGCTTGTGGGTCATGTCAGATGTGATACCAGCAGTCATAGCCTCACCTAAGATTCCCCATTGTGGGGAAAATGAGAACAGGAGGATCTGTTCTCATTTAAAGGATCTGTTAAAAGCCCTTGGCACTGAGGATTCTAACAATCTATGTTCCCACCACCATTGCCACAGACTCCTCCAGCCTAGGCCACTGAGGCACCCACATTCATCACTGAGTTTGATTGCAGCTGAAAAGGCTGCACGAAGGCTATACCACTACATATACTTGGAACCAAAGTCATATACCTTTCCCGACCAGCACACTAAGACCCACCTGCAGGTGAAAGTTTTCCCTATGAAAGTCAGTGTGTAAAACTAGGAAGAGGCGATTGTTCTACCAGATGCTCAGACATCAATGCAGGGAAATTAAATATGAAAAAGCAAGGAAATATGACACCACCATAAAGATATTTGCACTCCCATATTCATTGCAGTTACTCACAATAGCCATGATATGGAAGCAACCTAGGTATCCATTAGTGGATGAATGGATAAAGAAACTCTGATACACACACACACACACACACACACACACACACACACACACACACACACACATGGGGGCGGGGAGAGGAACATTATTCAGACTTCAAAAAAACAAGAAAAGAAAACTACAGGCCAATATCAATAAATCCCACTTGATCATGATATCTAATCTTTTTGATGTGGTGTTGAATTTGGTTTCCTAATATTTTATCGAGGACTTTTTTAATTGAGGTCACAACTACATGGATGGACTTAGAGGACATTATGCTAAGTGAAATAAGCCAGACACAGAAAGAAATATATTGCATGTTCTCACTTGTATGTGAACTATTTTTTTTTTTAAAAAAAGGTCAAATACATAGAGATGGAGAATAAAACAGTGGTTATCAGGGCAGGGCGGGGTTGGAGTAACTGGGAAGGAATAAGGACATGCGAGGCAAAGAACACAAAGTAGCCAATATGTAGGATGAAAAGTCTGAACCATTCGAAAGAGCTAATGTACAACGTAAAGCTATAGTTAATAATAATAGTGTGTTGTATTCACAATTTTCACTAAATGAGTAGATTATATTAATAGCTACTCTTGCCATGGGAGTGGGATAAAATGGGTAACTATGTGAAATGATGGATATGTTAATTTGTTCCACTACAGTAAACATTTTACTATACACAGTGTATTTACCCCATAACATCATGTTGTATATCTAAATACACACAGTACGATTTATTTAAAAAAAAAAAAAAGCCTGAAGGTATTATTTATAGAAATGAATAAAATAAAATTTTCTGGCATAAAAAAACACCAGAATTATTCTTATGTGCAATTGACCTAATTAGCATTTTATAAAGGAATGCTTATGAGTTTGCTTTATATTAGTGACATAGGGATTAATACAGGGCTTAAACAATTTTTAAAAATGGATTCTACTCTTCAATTCAATGTATCATGCATTCTCAAACATAAAATAAATTTGATTTGGTTTAATTATAAGGAAAAAGGAGTTATTAGGAAAATTCAGTTCCCAGAAAGCTTTAAAAAAAAAAAAAAGAGCACATAATTGCTGATTATGAATCATTAAGATCTCTTTTTCCAAATGAATTCTGTCTTCTCAACATGGGAAATAGAAATCACAGCAAGCCTCCAAAGAAGCACGTCTCTGAGCACAGAGCAAAGTCATATTTCTCACCGTCTCTGGAGAGGACTAACCAGTGCTTTACCCCATCAACTTCAGTGTCCTCAAGCTGAGCCCCTGAGTAGCCCTCGCCTCCCTCTAGCTGCTCTCTCAATTCCCTGCCAGTAGGCTGTTTAAAATTTCACAAAGGAAGAAGAAAAGGAAATGTTCCCACTGAGCAGAAGGAAATCACTTTGGACCCAAACTCAATTTCTATGGGTCTCTCGCAGAGAAAATGTTCCAAATCCATAATTTATGCAAAATTGAAATCTTATGCATACTTGATATGCAGTAGGTTGTCCAGTCAATTTCACATTTCAGCTAATGAGCACTTTTTTAAAAACAATCAAACCTAGCTTTGTAGGGCCAAAATGTTGAAGATTATTTCAGTAATCCCTTCTCCTAAGCTTTTCTGCATTCTTCCTATGGCAAACTTAGTCTCCTTGAATAAGAACGGTGTCTGGCATACAACGAATGTTCAGTAGAGTCAGCAATTATTATTACCTCGCTGAATTACTGAGAAACGCTCTGGAATGCTGAAATTGGAACTAAACTCCCGAAGTGGGAACATGGTCTTGTTCAATGCAGTGACTTAGTGCTTACTTACTGCAACTATGAAAATTGTGGATGCTCAATGACTATTTGTTGAAAGGTACAGGGGTAAGGAGGGAGGGGAAAGAGAAATAGGGAGGGAAAGGAAGAGAGGGAGGAAGGAAGGAAGTTAGCCAGTACTGACAGATGTAATTTCTACACTGGCTGGGAGTTTAGGAGAAAATTAAGTTTAATTACAAGTCTGATGCTAAAAGGATTACAGAATTATCCAACCACCCGAGCCAACTTGTTCCTGAACATGTCTCATCTGTGCACTTTGGCCCATGACATTTTATATTCCTGGAATGTTTCCTTCTTCCTTTCCAACTATTAACGATCTATCCATTCCTTAAGCCCAATTTCAATTGTACTTGCTCCATGAAATGCTTCCTTATCTTCCAAAGCAGAAGCAATCTCTTCCAGTCGCAAATACAAGAGTGACGGTGTAGATGGATACCACTTTTTGTTACCTATATCCAGTTTTACTTTGCTAGTTATCTTTTCACAAATTTACTTTTGACCACCTCAGGTAAAACATAAGCACCTTTGAGGCAGAAATGGTATTCTATTTTAGATTATGTGCAATGTAAATTCCGTATAATATCCCATTTCTCTCTGGTGCTGGATACCTCCAGATGGCTCCAGAGCCACATGTTCCACCTTTCTCCAACCTGCCCTGTGCCCCGGAAGACTGACCTGCATGGATGGATTATGTCATCTGGTCCTCTTGCCATGTAACTTCCTGTGGGTTAGGCCAGTAGGGAACTGGTGAGGTTGGGGACTTAATTCCCCAGCTCCTTCCCTGGAGAAACCCAAGGGCAGCTGAGTCCCCCTTACCCCCACAAAGGTCAGAGCCCCTGTAAGACAGGTAGCCCTCCCTACCTGGCCCTCTCTGTCCTTCAGGTAACTGTGTCCTCCACTGAAGGCTTTGCATCTGTGACTAGCCCCAAAGTACTCCATTGATTTATAAAGTTTCCTACCCCACCCCTGCCCTCACCTTTGGAAACAGAACTTTTATTAAACTTTTCTCAAGTTATCCTAATTTGACCATACCCTCTGTTTTACGCTTTATGTTCCTTCTTGCATTTAATATCCAAAATAATCTTATTAATTTATTAGTTTATTTACTGTGTTTTATATTCAGGACTCCTCCCTTACCCACCAAAAATAACAATCAACTCCATATGGCAGGCATTTTGTCTTGTTCACCACTGTTACCCCCATTTTCTCGAACAGGGCCAGATAAAGAGGGAGCAGTCAATGAATATTTCTTGAATAAATAAATAAATTCTACATATATGTTCTAATTCAGAGTAATATCTCTATATGTTTAAAATAAAATTTCCAAACAGGTCGGTTATTAATCCACATTTTCAAGATTTAGAACAAGATGCTAACTCAGAATTTAAATCTAGTGTTTCTTTAAAACCAATCAAAACACAAAATGTTTAACACTGTGCATTATCTTTCTGAAGTTGAGTTTCTAACATTAAGGGAGGCAAAGCAGAAAATTCCCAAAGAGTGTAATATAGAATGAAAACAAAAAGACATCTCCAAACAACTTCTGTTGTTTTTTGGCCAAGGGAACTATGATAACTGCCAAAAAATTAGGCTGTAATTCAAGAAGCATTTCTGACATCACTGTACACTTGTTTCCCTATTCAAAACAAAAATTTATCACTAAGAGTCATTGGACTGTCATCCAACTGTAACCTCCCCATCTCCTGCCTAAAACTATGCTTCTAAAGTACGAAGACATTAATATCCACCAAGACAGAGGATAGACCTTTTCTTACATGAACACCTAGAGATTAACTTAGGTATTAAAGACAGAGAAAAGAAGCGAAGGAAAGACTGCAAATGAGACCCTGCTCACCTCTTTCCTAAAAGGGATATTGTGGATTATAGGGAAAACCAAGAATGGACAGAGAAACGAGAGAAGTTTAGAATGATCTGAATCTGTGCTGGCAGTCACACCACTGGGAGACGCAGCAATTCAGTAACGGAAGTACTCCCCCTCCCTGACAGCTGCTAACAGGGTGACTGCTGGGGCTACAGTTCCCAGATGAGCTCACGTGGGTGGGGCAAAAGGCCACCCTTAACCCCCATAACAAGCTGTCTTCTTTAGCAGCTGTTCAATTGCCTAATACATGGCTACTTTCTTTGGCTAAATACATTACCATTGACTTATCCTAGTGAGGACCTAAGGAAGCTGGTATTTGCAAATCAATAGATGAGGGAACTAAGCATAAAGATAAACAGTATTTTCAGCAATGTGATAGTAATTTGAATGGTATTTTCAATCATTTAGTAAGATTCATTTCTAATTTTCTCCCTCAAATAGTGATGAAACATTTTATAATTTGGTTTGACCTCTACGTAGATCTAATTGCATATGTATTTAATTGGACTCAGTGATGCCTTTGCAACAGAACTTCCTAGCTTCCTTCTCATTTTCAGCAGCCTCAGGTTTCCCATTTACTGTCTCTGGGGGTGCCACCACATTATCGCTAGAGGCTTTCCTACTCCCAGATCTGGTATCAAATGAGCTGGCATTTGACAGAATTTCTCCTTGCTCAGAGAAGCAACCAGAGGCAGTGTGAGATTATTCAGGTATTTATCACTGACTCCTGGTACTGGGGGAAAGCCAGAAAGTCCATGCATTTAGCTAAAGATTCTCAAGTAAGTCTGACCCAGGGTACTGGGGAGCTGGCGCTGTGGCCTCCCTGGGTCCTGAGTGTCAGTAAAGTGGAGCCAGGCAGGAGGAGAGGGAAGCTGTGGAGGGCCATGACCATGAGATCAGATTCAGGTCAAGGTGCAGCCAGGAATTAGCTCCTGAGTGGGGCCCGTCAGTCAACCGAATCCAAACTTCACAGAACAAATCCCTCTGGATTCAGTCAAAAGGCCACACTCAAGGATCCAGAAGGCCACATGTCGCCCCAAGGCCACAGGTTCCCTACCCCTTACCTCTTCCATTTTTTATTTCTATTTTTAACATATTCTTTTATATACAGTATCTATATTTTAAGTTCGTATTTTTATGTTTTCTCTATTTTTATTTTATATAGCTATTCACATTTATATACTTATATTCACAATCCTTGCATACAATTTGTAAGGAAATGAACATATACTGGAAATGAGTACTCAAAAACTCATTGAGTTCAACAAGCTTGAAGGCGGATGCTGTCGAACTGAGAAGGGCGCAGGAGCAGGGGCAGAGAGGGGGTGCTAAGTCACCATCAGCCCTGCGGAGTGCGGGAGCACCTCCGGTCACGGGGTCCGGGGAGGCGATTCCTGACAGCAGGAATAGTATGGGGACAGAGGACAGCCTGGAAGGGGGGTCCACCCCATTAACAGCGGAGGATGGGGACCGCTGGGACACGGGAGCACAGCTGCATCAGCCCCGCGCTTCAATTTCTGCCAGAGGGACACAGTTGACCTCACAGCGCCGCCCCCAGGGTCATTAGCAGCTGGCAGGGCAGGGAGGCTGTGTTTATCCAACGTCTTTTTTCTTTTTCTTCTCTCAGGCCTCTGGCGCTATTCCCCGCCCAATGAGCAATGACTCTTCCTTCTCTTTTTAAGCCTTCAGCTCTCGCTCCACCGTTTCTGCCATCTGTCCCCCGCGCCCTCCCGGCCCCGGCTCCCGCTGGAGGCTACTGCCAACTCCAGCCCCAGCAGCCGACTTCACACCCCTCACCCACGCCGGAGCGCCACTCTCCTTCCTGAGCACCAGCTTGGTACCACGGAAGGCGAAACTGGGGGAAAGCAAACCGAATAAACGCTTATAAAGGAGGCCAGTTTCCCCGTGCGTAGCAGCGTGGTTTCTCCGGTGCTGCTTTTGCAAATCTCCGAGCTGGCGGCGTGGGGGCGGGGAGGGCCTGCTCCAGTTCCTCGCTGCACCTTCCTTGCATAATCTTGGCGGAGGTTCACTTTTCCAGTCGGCCCCACTCATTCTGTTTCCCAGATGTTTTTACACTCCAAGGCCAACACTAACACGAAGTCCCTCCTTCCCTGCTTCCCTGACAACCTCCCCCGCTGTCTGTCCCCTCGCCCCGCCCCCATCGCCCGAGCCCAGCTGCGGGATGAGGGACCGGAGCGGCACCGCGACTACCGGAGCGCAGCCGCGGTGGGGTCGCCCTCTGTTAGCAGCTACACAAACGGGGCTCGCATGGCTAAAAACCACCTGTCACCACCTCAGTCCGGTTGCGAGTGTGGGGCTTGTCAGGGGGAGGCGAGGGAACGCAGGGTCATTCTTCCCATTTATGGTGTAGACTCCCAGGTGCGCTGTGGGCACGTGTTTGACAGTTTAATGTTCAGGATTAGTAGCCCTTACCAGACTTCCTTGGCCAAATTCAGGAACTATTTATATTCGAGCCAAAGCACCTTGTTATTACTCAACAGTTGTCTTAATTAATTCCCTCAGAGCAAACCGTGGCCACTATAAGCTGCTTCAAGGCAGGGACTTGGGGATATTTTTGGACCTAACACAAGAAAAACCCACAAACACTAGTGGACTAGTTAATCTGAACTGTTTCAGAAATCAAATTGTTCCATGCACTATTTGGAACACGCTTATGCTCAAAACAAAACACAATTATTCATTATTTATCTGAAATTCTAATTTAACTGGACATCTTGTATTTTTATTTGTTAAATCTAACAGCCCTGCCATGGTCTAGGGGGAAAAAAAGCATCCTGGTCTTATGAGAATTGGTATTGTCTTAGGGAGACCTTAAAAACAAAATAAAACAACTTCCTAACAGTGGAAACTAGACTTTCAATTCTTTTCCTGTATTCTACCATCAGAACAGAATTATATGCTCTTTTCCCAACTTCCAGCGAACAAAATAAGTTAGTAGAAAGAATTTTCTCAATTTTAAACTTATCTTTTGTACTATTTTCCCTAACCATTTCAGCTTTGCTTCTCTGCCAGCAAACACCAGTGGGTAGAGAAAAAGTGAACAATGTTAAAGGGTATTAGGAAAAAGTACCTAACCATTCTCAGTTTGGAAGATTGCCATCTTTATGGACAAGTGTTCTTACTTTTGTTACATTTATATCATATGGTTAAATTTTCTGGTGGTAAAATTTTTCCTGGTTAATAGGATAGTAGTCTTAAATGCATGTGTATTTCATGGTTTTCTTCCAGGGACATAGTTATCCAAACAAAGGTGACAACCACCAAAATAATCAAATGTATCCTTTTCATTTTACATATGGAGAAACTGCGGCTCAGAAAATCCCAAGAATGTACCCAAAGTTAAGCACATGGCCGTGGTGTATGGACACTAAAGTCAAGTCTCAGTACCCAAGTCAGTGCCTGATTGAGGACAGGACACTACTTTCACATGGCAGAAGTCCCCTGCCAGGTGTCCCTAAGCTGAAAGTGCCTTTAATCAATTCACTGAGACTCTCTTTCCTCTTCCACGGTTTACAAAATGATTATCTTACCAGTGCACCTAAAACATGAAGAAACATATCAAAGGAATTTAAAAACTATTTATTAAAAATGTTTATCATGGAAAACTCAATGTAACAAAATAAAAGCCAATGTATTTGCTATAAAAAAAATTGACACCAAAATACCAGTTGTTCTCCCCTTTCAGAACCAGGCCCTTTTTTTCAGGTAAGCATTTTGTAATATCTCAGAGAATATCCCAGAGAATCAGCATGAGTGCTGCACACAAATGGATGCTTCGTATTTGACATTTTAAAATAAGGGCTAAATAAGGGTACATGTGTGTTCTCGTGCTCCCGCACACAATCGGCACGCACACGGTAGCTACAAATGCAGACTGATATGGGCCTCCTGAGTTGGTGACTCAGTTTAACAGGAAATGCTGCCATCAGTGATGCTTTTTGCAAAATGGTAGAGTTATAAATAAAGTATCATCTTCCCTAAATTTACTTGGTAGTTGTATTCCTGGGTAAGCTACAGGGCAAAAATTATTTTGTGTTTATATAGAAAACAGAGTAAGGTTCTATTCAGATTATTATAAGTAGGTTTTTCACCTACTTGGATGTCAAACTGTGCATTCAAAATCTATGAGGAACTCAAGCAACATCTATGCTGTAAGGGGAACCAGGAGCAGCAATTATGTTAAGAAGTGCTGGATGCCATTAGGAAGGATGTGCAGGACATCCAGGAGCACAGAGGAGAGGAAGCTCTGACTCAGTCTGGAGATGTTGAAGGAGGTTTCCGGGACAGGAAGTAGAGTGATGCTGGGACTAAGTCTCTGAACTAGAACAAAACAAAACAAACAAAGCCAGAGAACAGTATGAGTGGGGAAGGATTTGGGCACGTGTGTGTGTGTGCCGTGTAGGGGAGGTGGGAGACGCAGCTGGACACATAGAGGGAGGGAGGAGATGATGAAAAACCCAAACATATCCTGAAGTTTTCTAAGCTGGAGTGACACCCAGTTTCCACTTAAGAACATTCTCTTTGGCAGCAGTATAGAATGAAGATTCGTAAGAGAGTAAATCGGATGGTTTAGAAGATTGTTAGATTAATACAGGCGAGAAGGCTTAAAATAACAGTGACGGGAGCTGAGTGAACAGGGCAGACTTGACATATATATAGAAGTAGATTCAATGGGCTAGGGAGACCAGATGGAGAGAGGCGAGGGACAAAAAGGAGTCCGTCTGTGTTAGTCAGTGTTCTCCAGAGAAACAGTGTTCCCCCACCGTCCACTAATGCCAAAAGAATATCTTTCCTCCATAGCTACCAGTCCACTAGAATGTCCTACGAGGGCGTCATGGTGTAATGGTTAATTTTAGGTGTCGACTTGACTAGGTTAAAGGATAGCTAGATAGCTGGTAAAGTGTTATTTCTGGGTATGTCTGTGAGGCTGTTTCTGGAAGAGATTGGCATTTGAATCAGTGGACTGAGGAACAAAGATCTTCCCCGACCTAATGTGGGTGGGCACCACCCAATCAGTTGAGGGGCCAGATAGAGAAGGAAGGCAGAGGAAAGGTGCATTCACTCTGTTCCGGAGCTGGGACACCTATCTTCTCCTGGCCTTAGACATCACAACTCCAGGTTTTCCAGTCTTTGGACTCTGGGACTTGTACCAGCAGCTTCTCAGGTTCTCAGGCCTTTGGTCTTGGACTGAGAGTTACACCACCGACTCCCCTGGTTCTCAGGTCTTTAGACATGTACTAACCTATACCACCAGCTTCCCTGGTTCTCCAGCTTGCAGATGGCAGATTGTGGGACTTCTCAGCCTCTATAAGACGTGAGCCAGTTCCCATAATAAGTGTCAATAAAATAATCCTCCCGAACTGACTGGCACAATTACAACATTAGTAAGGCATAAGGGCTAAATTAACAGCTGCTATACTCACGATTTAATTCTAACTTCCCCCGCCTCACTGGTGCCACTACTGCACAAGGCTGGTGGGTGAGAGCTTATGGGGGTCGAGTGCACCATTCTGTTATCAGTTTCTGACAAAGGTGTACTGTGTCTCTGTTTGAAGCAAAATTTGTGAATAGTTGCATAGCTCGACAATATTTTTTAATTGTATGCTTAACAGCCCATCATGTCAAAGAAGACCAAGAGAACGTTGAAGGAAGAAAACAGATTTTTAAATGAGGACTGGGAATTGCAATATTATCTTGTTTCTGCTAAAGATAAGATGATTTGCTTGCTTTGTGATACTGCATATTAACATTAAAGAAACTCAATGCTCATCAGCATTATAACACTCATAAGGACCACAAATATTTTAAAGTAAAGGCAGAGGCACAAAAGACTATATTGCAGAAATTAAAAGATGAAAAGCAAAAACAAAGGCGATTCTTTCAAGCAGCAATAAGACCTGGAAATAATGCCACTGAAGCAACTTATAAAGTAGCTTATATACTCGGGAAAAAAGGGAAGCCATTCGGTGATGAAGAAATTGTGAAAGAATGCATTGTCGATGTTGTAGGATGCTTAGAATCCCAAAAACGTTTCAAAGTACAAACAACTACCTCTTTCAAGGAGAACAATAACTGATCAGCAGCACGAATTAGCCGTCAACTTAACAGAACTTCATGCAATACTTCAAAAGGAAAATATGTATTATTCAGTCGCTTTGGATGAATCAACTGATACTACTGACTTGGTGCAGGTTTTATACCTCATTCAGGTCATAACAGAAGATGTTCTTTGCCATGAAGAGTTACTCACTTTAGACACCCTTGTGATCAGAGCACAGGTAACTTCCACAACTTTCAAAATAGATGTTGTGAAGTTGGACTGCATTTGGTAAATTTAGTGAGTGTATGTACACACAGTGCACCTTCCATGACAGGAAAACATGAAGGGTTTATTGTTCAGATACAAAAAAGCATTAACAGATCCAGATGCTCTCATTTCTTTTCATTGTATCTTCCATCAGCAAAATCTCTGCCACAAAGCTACTATTTTAAGTGACACTTTGCAACAAGTTATAAGCGTTGTTTACTATATTCATGCAAATACAACACAGCATCATCAGTTTTGTAACATGCTAAAGTTGAAGGATGAGGTATTCAGGGTGGATTTGCCATACCACTCCAAAGTGTGTTGGCTATCGCAGGGACAGGTGTTAGTTAAAATTTTACCTCTATGAGAACAGACAGTTAAATTTTATGAAGAACAGAATCAGCAATGTGAATGATTGAAAGAAGATTTCTAGAGGAATGCAGCATTTCTGTGTGATATTATGTCAAATCAAAATGACTTGAACATTCCTTTCAAGGTAAAACTAAGTCTATATATGGTATGTGACAAAAAAAATCCAAGCCTTTTGAATAAAGTTATCTTTTTTCAAAACACTCTTTCTTCAAAATGAAATTTCAGATGAACATTTTCCCCAGTTAGCAAAGGTCACTGATGGGCAGGATGATATATGTGAATCATCTGAAGAACACACAGCTATTATAGACCTATTAATTGGAGAATACAAGCAAAGGGTCACTGACTTTGAGAATCATGACATCACACTCAAATTAGCATTTCAGCCTCACCTACTTTATATCACCAAGGCACCTAAAGAACTACAGATGGAATTGATTGAGCTCTCAGTAGATGACATTTTAAAGTCACTGTTTGATGTTAAGAAAGATCCAATTCAAATATGAAAAAATGCGGTAGAATATCCATGTCTTCGGCAACATGCCTGAAAAATGCTTTCTTGCTTTTCAATCACTTAATGCTGCAAATCTACATTCACCTACCTAACCCAAATCAAGATGCCCTTAAGGTCACAAATGACTGATATCCATCTGGAGGATCAACTGAAACTGCAGACCTCCATGCTGCAACCAAATATTCACATGCTTTCCAACAAAAAGCAGACACGACGAAGTCATTAAAAGGTTAGTTAACTCTAAAATTAACAAATAGTTTTCACTTTTTGAAATTATTAAGTATAAGACATAGCAGTTAGATTTTTACAAAATAATGTACATTTTTAAGTATATCTAATTGAAGTTTCTTGAACGAGGCCCTATTTGATTACAGCTAAATTAATGCTGCCTTCCAACATGAAAATGATCCCCATCCCTGCCCTATACTCTCTGCTTGGGCTATTTCCTGTCTTCCCAGTGATCTCGATTACCACCCACATGCTGCCAAGTTTTCAATTTTGTCACCTGCCCAGAACACTCATTTGAGTTCTAGTCTTCTAAATGCAACTCTTCAGCTTCTCCACTTGAGTCACCACAGCTCTTTGGAACTCAGTATGTCCAACACTGAACTCATCAAGATGCACGAGCCAAAAACCCAGGAGTCACCCTTGAGTCACCCTTTCCTTTACCCCATTGCCTACTCCACCAGCAAGTTCTGTTTCCTCTGCATTCAAAATATTTCCTGAAACCTCCACTATTTTCCTTTTCTGTCAGAACCCTGGATGACTACACTCATCTCCAAAAGTCTCCCAATCTCTATTCCTGGTCCCCATCCAATTCATTCTCCATCCAAAAGCAAGAGTGATCTGGAAAAAAAAGTATACCCATTCATTATTAAAACTCTTCGGTGATTTTCTGTTGTTTTCTCATAAAGACCAAAGTCCCTTACATCCTAGAGGCCCCCGTGGCCTGGGCTCTGCCATCTCATAAGCCTCATTCGTGGCACTCTCCTCCCCTGGCCTCACACTCCATCAGAGCAGCCTGCGAGGTCCTCAAACATCCTGTGTACCTTCCTGCCATGGGCCCCAGGGTAGTGCCACCCCTCTGTCTGCAATGCTCTGCTCCCCACTGCCACTGCCCAGGCAATTCCCACACAGTCGCCAAAGCTTTGCGAAAGGGACATACAGCCTTCTTTAGAAGCCTGTCTGTCCAGGGCTGAAGCCTCCATCGTACACACTCACAGCACCCCATACTCTTCCTCCATAGCCCTGCCCCAAATGATTAACAGTTTTAGTGAGATATAATTCACATACCATAAAGTTTACTCATTTAAAGTGCACGGTTCAATGGGATTTAGTAGGTATGTGCAACCATCACCACAGTCAATTTTAGAATATTTTCATCACCTTGGAAAGAAACCCTGTACCCTTTAGCTATCACTGCCTGGTCCTCTAGCCCCCTGCCCAGCCCTAAGCTAACACTAAACCACTTTTGGCCTCCATAGATTTCCCTACTCTGGACTTTTCATATGGAAGGAATCATGCAATATGTGGGCTTTTGTGACTGGCTTCTTCCAAAGAGCATAATGTTTTCAAGGTTCATCCATGTTGTGGCATGCGTCAGTATTTCATTCCTTCTTATGGCCCCAAAATCATTTTTATTATTTGAATAATTGGTTGTCTCTCCTGCTAAAATGTAGGTTCCACAAAATCAGACACCTGTCTCATTTCTTCCTACATCACACAATGTGGTGTTCAAAAATGATTTGCTGAACTCCTAACAAATCAAAAAAAGTGAGTTTGGCTCAAAACCTCTGCAATATGTCACTCCAATATTGAAGGCTAAGAATCCAAACAAGCCACTTTTCATCACTGAAGCACTAAAACTCATTCTACAGTCTATATTTGTAAATTTTAGCAATAATTAGCAAATAATTAAAAATCTATGAATATATCCTTAAATGTTTATTAAACACCTCTGTACACTTTTCTTAAATGCTAAAATGCATACGTATCACCTGGGGATCTTGATACAATGCAGATTCTGAATCAGTAAGTCTTGGATGGGATTTAAAGTGTACCATTCAATGGTATTTAGTAGGTATGTGCAACCTGAGATTCTGCATTCTAACGAGCTCCCAGGTGAGTGCTCCCAAGCCAGTGCTGCTGGTCCAGGGAACAAATTTTCAGCAGAAGGGTCTGAAAACATCATATTTTACCTTACTGAAGGCTGCTGACATTTAAAAAAAAATGTTCAAATCATTTTGATAAATTATTCTACTTAAGATGCACACAGTAGGTTAACAAATACTTGTTGAATTATTACCTAGTAAATGTAAATGACCTCCAATCGCAAAAAGGCTCCATTGCTGCATCTCTAGTCTGGCTTTTGCAAACAAACAATGGAAAATAGGGATGAAACATCAAGCAAAAGCAAGGAGCTTTGAGAATCAAAGAATTCAGGAAGAAAGAGTAAATCAGATCCTAACCAACTATAATTCAGGGATGTAAGTAGAAGTCAGTCCCTGAGCTGAAAGTAAACGACAGTAAAAAAGAAACGCAGAAAAGAACTTCTTAACATTCCAAGCAAATGTGTGTATCATCCAAAAAAGAAATAAAAAGCTCACTTGTCTTTATACAATGATTATAAGGAGCAAAAGAAAATGAGAAAATATAGGATGCGGAAAAAAGAAAATTTGCAGTGGATAGGAAAAACATGCAAGAACCAGAAAATGAAGATGAAAGCAAGCTACGGATCTAAACAACTACAGGGAAACCTCCTTTGAGAAACTGAATCATATAGACATTAAACTGAATTACTAAATCAAACTAGAATTTCTTGGCTTTCAGGATACACAGGGCAAAGGCACACTGTGAAGAAATAAATGAACACTGACACTAGGGGTTCTGAAACTGTAACTTGTCAGAAACCTTCTAGGGTCTCTGTAAATTAGTGACGTCTATGTGCCTAAGTAAGCCTTTACCTCAAATCAGATGCGTGACAGAAAACAGGAAGATGACCTTCATTCAAGCCCCTCCTATTTAAGATTCAGGATGGCATTATCTGCAAATATCGCGTACACCCCTACCACAAGGGAATAGCAGCAGAAGGTCTCTGGATGCACAACCTCCCCCTTCCTCCATGACAATGACATCTACAACAGGTACAGAGTCCAAAGATAACCATGGAATGCAATAATTCACTTCTGGCAGCTCTATTTCTTTTTTAATTAACATCTTTTCTAAGCGAGAGAGAAGACGAAGCTGCAGAAAGCAGATTCCAGATAAGCGCACCTTGACAGCAGCACATAAACAGGTCCTCTAGGCTGTGGGGGTGGGGTGGGAAGGGAGATCCGGCCAAATAACAGGTGAGAGCAATTACTCACTGCAGCTGTGCAACAGGGTCTAGAGGGGTCTGTCCCTTCGGTAAGGAAATTTACCATGGAAGTCACCACTGAATGAAAGGACAAACTACTTTTCAAGGCTCCATCAGAGGAATAGGTAATCTTGTGGTACACCTGTGTTGGGCAAACGTTTGGAAATAGCCCTAGCAATTATCCTCTGTCCCTCAAGTGGTTAGTGGAGGGCTCTTCTCTATGTTTAAAATTTCTAAGCTAAGTAAAATTTCTAAGCTGAGTCCATTTCTTCCAGATAGAATAATTTAATCTACTTCCAAATGTTGCTGAAAAACATCTAGAAGAAATATAAAATCATTGCTCTATTTGGAAGCCAAATGCCAATTAGCAGGTCCCCTTCATCATTAGAACTCCAGCTCTGAAAGTGACACGGTAGTTAGCTAATTTGGAGATCTCAGCATTTTAACACTTAGCAGGGACTGAATTTCCATCCCATCCGATCTCTGCATTATATAAGAGAAAGTGCATTTCTGGTTCATCAGGCTCCACTTAACTGAGGCAAAAACACATAGCTGTGAGGTAACTCACAAAGCCACAGTGCTTAAATGAACCATAACCAATTTTTAAACAGAGCTTTTTAAAAGTAATACTGTCATCAGCTTCTCAGTGTGCACACCACAGACCCCTTGCCCCAGCCAACTGTGGCTAATTGCTGGGCCCACCCGCAGCGTGAGAGCCATTCCAGCCCTGGGCAAAAAAAATGAGGCAAGGTTCAGCATCACACTATTTTACTACTAAAACATTCTGTCGCTGTTACCCTGTCTGCTCCCTTAAATTTGGATACCTTTGGGCCTAGGCTGCGTGGATGCCCGGACCTTTCTTTGACCACAGGCCCTGCCCTATTTCTGAGTTTCCTTCCTTAGTTGACCTCTTGGCCTCTGTTTTTTCTCAGAATTAATGCGTAGGCTGCCTAGACCAGAATTACATGCCAGACACTTCCTGGGGCCTCAACCCCGTCCCCTCACTCCCTACCCTAGGACCCACTTTGCTGTCCTATTGCCACCGAAGTCCTCGTATGAAAAAGAAACAAGAGGAAATTCTATTTTATCTAGTCACACCTAAATATACACTGATATATCTCATATCTACTTTAATTATTTCTTAGTGGCAGACAGTGAAAGGTTGTAGTGAATAATACCTAACAGAAAAGCTGCCCTTATTTGGGACAGTAATAAAAATATAGATTCTTTAAAATCACTGCTTTCGCATTTTGCATTCTTTAGATCAGGAAGCATTCCATTCACCGGTAATGACACTAGATAATGTAAGAGAATGAGCAGGAAGTTACCCGTCTCCTCATAAGGTTGTATATAAAGAACCATAATAATAATAACCAAAGTGCTGACCTACAAAAGGGATAAAATGCCATGGGAAATCAGAAGAGGTAGGGATTACTCTGAGCTACAATGATTCAAGAATGTTTCACTTATAAATGTTTGCAGTGATGGATATGCTAAATACTGTGATCTGATCACTATACAATGTATATGTGTGGAAACATCACACGACACCCCATGAATTTGTACAATTATTATGTGTCAATTAAAAACAAAATTAAAAAGAAAAGAACGTTTCACTGAGAAACCAGCATCTGAGTTAAGTCTTGAAAGGTGGAAAAATAGTCACATAGAAATGAAGGGAAAGGGAATTGCAGACAGAGAGAACTGACAAAGCAAATGCAAAGGGTGGCACAGGGTCCGGGAAAGAGCAAAGGCTGAGCTGGCAGGAGGAGGTTCGAAGCCCAGAGTTACCAGTTACCATCAGAGTGACCTGGGGAACTATCTTCCTCTTCATGTGCAAAATGGAAAAAATAAAACCTTTCCACATAGGATTTTTGTGATAAAATACACAATAGAAACCAATCTGTGGCCCTACACATTGTAAGCTGCCAACATACAGATTATTCATTCACAGTTCAGCTGGTGAGAAGCGTATATGAAGGTGGTAAGTGGAAGGTTAGTTTGGAGATGCAATCTGGGGCCACATCATGTTGCCCTTTGGACTCACACTCAGGAGGTTACAAAAGCCAAGGGAGGCAAGATACTCCCCCTCCTCACTCTTGGCAGACAGAGCAGGGACAGTTGTCCTCGGCTTGGCCAAACAGAATGTTTCTACAAGAAAACTTAACTTTTGAGCAGGTGACCCAAAGTCCTAGCAGCACCCAGCAGCAGCAGACTTCGCAGACCACTCCTGTAACATGACCCAGCTCCCTGGATTCTGCCCGTACTCCTATCCCAGTTTTCTAGACTTCGGGTCAATTTTTAAAGTTACTCAATATTCTTCCAAGAAGTTGGGGGGTTTTTTCCTACCGAAGTTAGACAAGGTCGGTTTCCATTGCCACAAAACTTCTATAATCAATTTCTTCTGTATATAATAAGAAGCATTATACGGTGGTGAGTAGTCAGGACTCTGGAATAAAACTTCTCTGGGTTTTTCCCCTAGCTCTGTTCCTCACCAGCTATATGATCTTGAGCAAGCCATTCCCATCCTGTTCCTCAGTTTCTGCATCTGCAAAATGGGGGTCATAAACTCATGTTGTGGTGGTGTCTGGGAGTAAATTAGATAATGTAAAGTGTTTACCACAGGGCTTGACACACAGTAAGCATAAATGTCAGGGATGATTATGACAGTGTGATGACAGTAGGTATCCCATAAATAAACCATGATCTCTGTCCTTAGCACTTTGGAACCTAAGAAGAGGCAAGAGGCAAACGTATTAAATATTCCATAAGTAGAAAGAATGGCATTGCATGCATGTATATGGCACAAATGTAAGTCTAAAACCTGTTGTCATGACAATTGATGAAATGTTCTTTTTTAAACCAACCACATTTATGCCACTAAAATATTAGACCATACAGTGAGGCCATGGAAAGGTTTCCGAGTTCACCTAAAAACTCATGACAGGTTAAGATGAAAAGAGAAAACTAGCAAAGACATTTGCTTCAAGCCTGGGCAATGTCAGGAATCCAAAAGCCCTCCCCAGTAACATGAGTATGTTTCAGTATCCTCTGTTCTGATCAGACATATGGAGATCCCAGGAAGAATAAAATTAAAATATGAACTCAAAGGATCCTCCCTGAGAGAATGTGGGAACTAATCCCCCAGAATGAGGAGTTAACTATAGTCCAAAATAAGTCTCTCCTGTGGAGGAGACTGTGCTGTAGAATTCTTGGACCTGTTCTCACAGCAAAAGTCTGAATTATATACTTCTTTAAAAAAATCTAAGCATGAGTTGTGTGGTGTAGCATCTCTCAATATTCTTCAAAAATGTATCCATCCTTTACGTCATCTCATACAATTACTTATAGGGATTCAATTTCAGTATCAAAGTAGTACACCTGCTTTTGGGGATTCAATTTCATTTTTTCCCTCTAAATTTCCAATTGTCTCAGCACCATTTATTGAAAAAGAACATCTTGCCCTGTGGCTCTGCAATGCCACCTCTGAAATAAATCAAGTATTCACATGTGCAAGACTGTTTCTGGGCTCTCTTCTGGTCCATTGATTGATTTGTTTATTCCCATGCCAGCAAAGCACTATCTTAATCGCTATGCTTTTATTACTCATCTTCTTATCTGGTGGCTCAAGCCCTCTTACTTTGTTCTTTCAAGTATCTCACTTACTTTTATCTCTCTACATATTTATATACATTTTAGAATCACCTTTCAAATTCTACCCCAAAAACCCACTGGGATTGCATTGAATCTACAGGTCAACTTAGGGCAACATTAGTGTCCTCACACTATTGAGAAAAAGAGTGAACAGACCTCAGCTGGGATACAGGGGGAGATTTAACACTGAACTAAGGTCTGAGTTTTGGATATTACAGGGGACTGAGGATTCGATTTACTGAAATAAGATTGTGTGTGTGACTTAAAGAAAACGTAAGACTTATTACCTTAGAGTAACCAGAAAAGGTAGGGACTGTTCCAGCTGCAATCCAGGAGCTTGGAGGATCACCTTTTCTGGATACATTTTAAGGGGAAGATAAGAGACAAAACTAACGTTGCATTTTGATTATATCATAAGCAGTGGTGCTTGTTCAACAGGCCAGTTATATCATTCCATGTTAACTTATATTTTTTATTAGATACTTAGACATATTTTGTTACATATATAAGCTATCTTTTATTAGATATATTCCTAGTCATTTTTTCTTATATCTTCTCATTCCTTTTACTAGTATATAGGAAGTCTCCTGAGTTTTTGTTAATCTTATATACTGCAAAGAAATTATCAAATAATTAACTGATATACTTTTTTTAAAATCTCTATGCAGATAATAACATTAGGCCTAGCTAAATCTCTTCCAGGACTTGTAATGGCATTTTAGGGTTCCTGTCCCATGAGGACATTGGGATATCATATTCCTAGCCTCAAAGCCCAAAGGCACCTGGCTCTTTTTGAGCACCTGGCTCTGGCTGAGTTCCCAGACTCCACGGACCTTCAGTCTTCTTCAGCTGCTGAAGCTGAATTTCTAGCTGTCACTTCCTGCTTTCAGACCATTCCAGGACCGATGCTCAATAAGTCTAGGGCTTTGGTTCCAATCACCAGTTTTTCATTTCTGTCCCATTTTTGTTCCACAGAGAGGAAGGTGTTCATTTTAAGCCTCGACATATATTTTTGATTCCACAGTTTCACATTTACCTGCCATTATTATGTGTCTATAAAGAAGTGAATGCATCAAGATATAAATCACCTGTGCCACCTTGTGAGAAGCTAGTACGACCATCCTATTTTGTCCTGACTATGAGAAATGTTCTGAATGAGGTACTGTGTACAAAAAATAAGTGTGAAATTCTAACAGATCGCAAAGCAAATCGTTTTAAAAAGATGATTTTAACTGTTTAGTCTAAAAGGAAACTTTAATAGTCCATCATTTCCCATATTCTACTGGAGGTTACAACACAGATTCTATTGTATCTTTATATCCCTAGAGTCAAGCATACAATAATGCTAAAGAATCTTAGCTTATATACAACTATCATTTATCAACTAACAATTTAAAAAATAAAAAAAATCAGTGGAGTACTGGTTGTCTTAAGACAAACCACATAACTTCCAGTGCCTCATTTTCACCATAAGATAAATTGTTATAGCAACAACTATTTGAAATAAACCGTAACAGCATTTAAGTTGGGAGGGAATGATGGGAGTTAAAGAGGTACCGATTTGTTTTAGACTTACGTATGTTAACACAGGCAAGATGACCACTAAAAGAACAGGTATAGACAATAAAATTTTCAGAATAATAGAGGAAGTAAGAGAATGAGAAAAAGAAGAGAATGGGGGGGTGGGGGGGGGAGAGAGAGAGAGAGAGAGAGAGAGGCCTCAATCAATCCAACACAGTTGTGCCCCAGGTCCATTCTCTACCCTTCTCTACCAGGCTCTGTGCTCTTCAAACCTAATCTTGCATAAACCACAAACCGAGGCTTCCCTTGCTCTCTGGACTTCCAGTGAACTCAGCCAATAAGAGGGAGGGCTCACATTGTGGCCCACGTTACATTTCAATGGGACAGTGCTAATCTAGATCCTATTCTCCTTGGCTCCTTCTCAGTTTAGGCCTTTGCTACTCAAAGTATGGTCCCTATACCAGCCTTATAGAGTTCACCTAGGAGCTTGTTAAAAATGCAAACTCTCAGACCCCAGCCTTGAACCACCAAATCAGGATCTGCGTTTTAAGGAGACACCTCCAGGCGACTCCTATGCACAATAAAGTGAGAAGTATTGCTTTAGAGAAACATCTAAAACTTGGCCATCTAGCTCTTACCACTAACCACCCTCATGATGAAAAAAAGCTAGGAGATGTAAATGCAATGACAGGGAAGGGAGGGCAATGGATCTATAAAAAGCCTAAAACAAAACAAGCCTAATCTAGGCTTGCCTTGGATGGAAAGGGAGACAAACCCCCACCCACTGGATTTTGGGGAACTCCCCAGAGCAATGATACAAAATCAAGTAATTCAGTAAAACAAAGACATTTGCTTATTGGCCTTATGTCTTTAATCAGGCAATGCAAACACCATTTGTATTTCCTAGGTTTCTTCCAACGGGAAAAAGTTTAGAATCTACATAACCAATTTGTGCTATGGCCCCTGACTTCTTCACAGTTTCTATAAATAAACTTTGATTTTGAGTAGCACATTCTTTGAACCTGGCTTGCTTTGTTCTTCCTTGACTGACTTCCAGTACCTCTTTCAACTTCTCTAAAATGATATATAGTCCCTCTGTATACTTCCCTGCTGGCAGGCACCCTCCCCAAGGGGACTAGGGTTAAATCACCTTGCCAGGTAAAGCCAATCAGACGGTCATCCTCTGCCTGTCCCACCTGACTAACGCCAAACACTGAATTGGTACAAGGCATAGTGGGAAGCACAAAAGAGTCGAGGCTGAACATGGCCCATTTTGAGTGATAATAGAGTCTGGAAGATTAAACTTGAGTCTCCAGTAGACATATGCCAATCAATGCCCAAGTGACTACAGTGGACAGCCAACTAATTTCTGGCTTTCCATTTTGTTAAATGGATCTCCTTGTCTAATCATGGGCCTATAGTTCATTATTTCCATTATTTTTTAATTTTAGAATAGCTTTAATATCTGGTTGCACAGGCATATTCTCATTATTCTTTTTCAAGATTTTCTTGGTTATTCTTGCCTACTTTTTTTGTTCTTGCAGAAGAACTTAAGGAGCATTTTGTCAAGTTTAATTTTCCACGGGTTTTGACTAGATTTGCACTAAAATCTGTGCACTTCTATCGAATCACCCAATTCAAGAACATGGTACATCTCTTCATTTATTCAGGTCTTCTTTTACATACCTCAATAAAATTTAATAGTTCTCTTTCTAAAAGTCCTGCACGTTTCCTACTAGGTTTGTCCCTAAGCAGTTTATATTGTTGTTGTTTTAGCAGACACAATTATTTTTAAATGTTTTCTTTTTACTTAATTATGCAGTAACACATGAATAAAAAGTCATTACAAAACATAACAAGAGTAAAAACTAGCTCTCTTGTCATTCATGTTGCTAACCCCCACTCCTCCCACCAATGGGAACATTTATAAAGAGTTGGGCTCATATCCATTAAGACAATTTCCCACACTCTTTGGATTTTGTTGAGTTTTTGACTTCATTATGTTTTACATAAACAGATTGTACTGCATATTTCCCTATGACTTTTCACACAGCAATATTGTCTTGTAAGAGTTTCCATGATAGTAGATATGGCTATACCTGCAGCTGTATATTATGCTGTTATAGGAATTTGACAATGTAGTGTAATAAATTTCCCCACTAATGTACATTTAAGTCACTTCAGGCTTTTCAAAATGAAAGCACTACTTTACCAAACATAGTTATACATATATTTATGTGCATATATAATAATACTTTCGTAAGAGAGATTTCTGAAGATGGGATTTGTGGGTCAAAAGTTATGAGCATTTTAAGCAATTGAAAACTACTATCAAATTGCCCTGCAAAAAGGATTTACCGCTTTGTATCAACATTGTAAATGGGTCCATTTTTCCACACCCTTTAGATTTAACATTTTCACTCTTAATTTTTGGCAACTTGCCAAACTGTTATTAAATATTATTTTTCAATCACTATTTCCCTTAGGACCTGAGAGATACATTTATATTTGCATTGACCATATCAACATCTTCTTCTATAACCTGTCTTTCCCTAACCTCTCTTTGATAAGCCATGAATTTTACCCTTAATCCCACAAATCTACTGAAGGAGCTCTACTTGTATCATGAATGTGAATCTCCTGCCTGTTACATTTGCATTCCATGCTGTCATTTTCCTTTTAATTTTGTGGTGTCCCTTTTCAAAGAGAAGTTTTGAATGTTCATATAGTTAAATCTGAGATTTATAAGATATGTGCTTTATTAATGCGTTAAGTAACAAGATCTAGAGATGGTTCCATTAACTACTGTAATTTCAAAGTAGTTATGACCACAAATAATATTTCAAGATACCTGCAACAGTTGTAAGGTGGATAAAAATATCTCTGATTTCTATTGGTGAAAAAGTCCATGTCCTGCTAATATTACTGAGGTTTGCCACACTGTAATTAAAGGAAACATCAAATTTCAGATGGCGTTCATTGAAAATAAAGATGTAATTGTTTTCCCATACAAGTTTGCAAACTCCTTGGTCTACAGTCATTTCTTTATTGAATCCTTTCCTAACCACCTTCTGGCAAAGTTAACTATTCTTCCTCTGTGATTCCCACAGCTGTCTATACTTGCACTTGTAGAATGCTCCATGCCAAGTGCTTTATTTTCCTTATTTCATTTCCCCTAAAAGGCAGTCCGCTCCTGGAGGAAAGGACCAGGGTAAGATGAAGCTGGGGAAGCCAATGCCCTGCCTTAGAACTCTGGTGTACAAAGGGCAATCGTGAGTTGTAAGTAGGCTGATATACTAAAAACTCAGTGTAAGATTGATGGTTAGCCAACAAATGAAATTGTACTTGGAGAAGGCACAACAGGAACTTATTTTCAAAATCTGTCTATATTCTTATCATGCTGGTGGCTCACATTCGATTATGGTACTAAGCTTCCATTTCAATAGACTAGATCAGCAATTTTCAACCTTTTTTTATTATTGTCCCTCTAAAATGCCTTTTTAGGCATTTTTTTCCTAATCACCTACCCAAGGAATTTTAATATCATTGATTACTGTGTATTTATTTAAGTACCATGACCCTTTGGAGGGTCACATAACATTGCTGTAAGATTTTTTTTACTCCCCCCAGACCAATTTGTGTCTCTGTTAAGCACTCATAGATGAAATCCTTAACTAGATGAAATTCTGTGAAATGACTGAGCATATCTGTATTCTACTCTAATGTGACATAAAAATCATAAGTCATTCTATTAGCTGCACAAAAACAGTTACGTTTTTACCCTTCTCATCCCTACAGGCTAAAAAGTTGTAAGACCAAAGAACACAATATTAAAGAAGATATAAAGAGAGGCATTAAAAAAAATCACAATTGAACTCCGCTCTTTCCACATAACTTCAGACTTTCTCAGTTTCACCAAATAATGTCTTTCACATGTTTATTACTCCATATGTCATCAGAAAATGGGATGCCTGGAGTTATAACGTGCAAAAGGCACATACATATATCTCACCAGTAAGTTGAGAGTTACTATGAAGTCTCTTTGAACTTTGCCAGCATTTTAGAGAAATGACTCAAATTTTTGCTGGCATGAACAAAAATAAAGAGGTATCACAGCATTGACAGCCCTTTGATATCAGGGTGTTTTTTAAAAGAAAGGATGCTAAGTTTTTGTTGGAATTATGTACTAAATTAGAGTGGAAAGCCTCATTGACTTAAAAGCTAAATGGAAATTGGTTTGATCATATTTTAAAACTTTAGCCAAAATTTCTTCAATATGATAGCATGGTATGTTCAAAAGATTTCTGCATCAGCTGTAGCAACCGGTTGAGTCTCTGAGAGCCAAAAAGATAAGACTTTGGATCAGAAGTTTTGGAAGCAAAGGGATTATAGTCCATGAGTTAATTAAACACAGTAGGTAATTTTCCTCTTCCCCAATAAATTTAAATTGAATACATGTAAAATACATTTTTAAAACCGCACTATGTACAAAATATCAGTCATAACATAAAAGTCCACCGAAAAGTGGTAAATCTCTCTGTACTTGCTGTAAAGACAGCTGGCAAACAGGACGACATTAATAAAACGTTTTTCAGAAAAGTTCTTTCCTATTTTTATTTTGAAAACTGCTGTTGTAGCAGAACATCCTTTCTTCAAATTAAGAAAAGCTGTTATAAAACAATCAGAGTTAGCACAACTCAATTTGTTTAAAACTAATTTGTTTGTATTGAAAGAACTATGTCACTTTACGGACTCGTATTTTTTACTTAAAGTCTCAGTGTTTATTTATAGAGCACTTTTTGTTTTATAAAAAAACAGCTTTATCTGTTAATAAATATAAATATACATGTATGACCAATAAGCTCTTGTGGTTGTAAGGGTTTGGGAGAAGAAAGGACATGAATTGGGGCCACAACTGATCGTGTCTGGGCGACATTCTGTTGAGTCATATTGTTGGGAGGGATGGAGTTTTGTTTTGCATTAGATCCTCCACGCCTGGTAATTAATAACCTTTGGGTAAATGAATGTGTAAATTTTGTTTACTGCCAAACCAAACAAATAAAGTCTCCTTTACATCCCCATCAGATACACCATCCTCATTCCCTGCTCCAAATGTTGTTGTATCCTCTTCATCTGGATGATCTCTCAGCCCTGTTACCACTCATGGCAAAATTTAGGGGACAGGTACACGGAGCTGTACTTGCTCCCAGTCAGAGCCCCATTTATGCTTCCTACTTCATGGTACCCCATGACGCCACCTAAATGAGCAGTCTTGAGGAGGAGACTACAGTTATCTGATCATCTGTCTCCCCATGTGACCTTCAGGACAGATCTTATTATCATCACTCCTCCATCCTGTCGACCTCAGTCCCCGTGAGAAGGTAGAGCCTCAACCCTTAGACGCTCTTACCCACACAGCTCTGTACATCTCGCAACTGATTCAAACATGCCTTTCCTGAGTCCCCCAAACTCTTCCAGAGCCTTTCTGGCATTGTCCACATCCAATCCACTGGCCAATCTTGTCTCCCCTACAACCAGAACATATTCTGAATCCGAATTCTTCTCCCTACTTCCACCTCCACTGCTACCACCCTGGGCGGAGCCACCACCGTCTCTCACCTGCATTACTGGAACAGCCCCCCAGTGTCTCTCCCTACTTGGAGTCATGCTCTATCACCACCCCATGCCCATCACCATGCCACCCCTCCACACAGTGCCAGGTGATCCTGTTAAAAGGTAAATCAGATCATGCCACTTAGCTGTCTCAAAAGCCTCCACTCACTTCCCTCCACCCTCAGAATAAAATGCTAGTCCTGGCCGTGGCTCATGAGGCAGGGTTTCCAACAGCCAGCCCTGAGCATTTCTCCAAACTCATCTCTTCCTCATTCAGCTCCGGCCACAGTGGCCTCCTTGGAGTTCCACACACACCCCGCAAGCTGGCTCCTACCTCAGGACATTTGCTCTTGCTGTCCATTCTGCCTGGACGACTGGCCCCACAGAGGTAAGCATGGCAGCCGCCTCCTCACCACACTCAGGCCTCAGATTAAAAGTTACGACTTCAGAGAGGCCTTTCCAGACTGCCTTATGTGAAAGAGCAACAGCTGTCACTCTGTCTTCTCATCATGCTTTAACTCTATTCACAGCACTTGCCACTACCCGCCATTACTTATTTGTTACTTCTTTCTTCCCTTTCTCCCCCACTGAAATGGCTCCCTTAAGGCAGAGACTCTGGCCCACGGTGTTATCTCCAGGGCCTAGAATAGTCTGGAACCTAGCAATGCCTCAATAAATAAATATTTGCTGAATGAATCAACGTGTGAATCTCTCCTGTCTTCGTGCCCTGAGAACATCAACCCCATGGGAATAGGAAACTCTATTTCTTCAGGGCATTTGGGACAGGAAGCAATTTCCCATGTCACTTTTGCAAGTAACCAAAGGAAACAGGTTTTTTAATGTATAACTCATTTTTCAGGCTCCTCCTAGCACTCCCTAGGATGGCCTCAAATAGTTGGTTACCATAAGTGCACCTCCCTGACCACGAAAACACAGGTCACCTGCCCTTCTGGTCGAGCCTCCCCATGTCCCTTGAGTAGAACAAAAACTGATTACAGAATCCTCATTATAAATGCATTCATCCATCCCTCGAAAAAATTACTCCAAAATCTCTCAGGAAAATCTCTTTTCTCAATCAGAAAAAGAGTTTCATTACTGATTTTATGGAAGATGAGAATATTCCTCAGAGAACTTTTTTTTAATAATTTCATCTACATTTTCCTGTCAGAAAGAACTCTTCACCTTTCTCCTCTTCCAATAATGAGTCCGAGTCTCCTATGTTAGATATGTGCTGTCAGCTCTTAATAAATCAATACAATTTCTCAGGAAATAGATAAGATTTAAAAGTCTAATCCATAATAGTGTACATTACAAATTTGAAGGTTAAAGAGGTTGTCTTTAAAGCTTCCATCATGGCCCTGAAATGGAAATGTTTCATGAATCAATACATCCCTGAGAGTCAAATGTAGAGAAACATATTTAGATTCATATCAAAAGTTAAACATACCCCAAAGTTATCACAGACCTGCTGTCAAGAAAGTCTCGCTTTACCCAGAGTGAAGAAAGTAAGTCCTGGAATCTGCTTTCCGGAATTTTCACCGATAGATTATAGTCTTGAAGGTAGCACTACAGCCCCTTTCCGGGACACCTATAAAGGACACTGAAAGGACATCCTCCTGGTGGGTGGAACTTCAAACAGTGCATCTGCTTTTTCGTTTCACTTGGAAGGAGAAATGACCAAAGGTACAAGTCTGTACCGATTCATGGGATGTGGCCATGTGATTCGCTTATATGGTGAGAAACTCAGACACAATGTGATTAGAAAATTAGTGAAAATGAGGTCTGGGGAAGAGGCATGTGGATAGACTTAAAGATGTCTGTGTCCCATGTGAATTCTCATCAGAGGGTGGTCTCAGCAGAGAAAGAGTTTAAAATAAAGTGGACAGAGTGACCTGTTCTGTTGATACCAGTGAGCCCTTTCCCCAGACACCCCTGTCATTTCCCAAATGGTGGGCTCATGGACAAAGTGGCCATGGAATTAACACAGCAATCTAGTGTTTGTGACACACCACAACAGAAACACACAATCTAAGATTTCAAATGTTACCATCAGCTTTGCACTCAGGTTAATAGCTTATCATATAGCTTGATACTGGAGCTCAGCCAGTTCCTACACAGAATAGAAGAAATACATACATTTTTTTACATCTTTAATAGAAGGCAGCACTAAGTCTCTAATAAATTTTACCTTGACAATTTAGTACTCTACTAAAGGTTTAGTTCCATTTCACACATCTTGAAAGTGAAAAATCTAAATCCATCCAATTAACCTTAAATCTTTTCTAAAACTAAGCAGGATCTACACAAGTGTTCCAGAGAAAAATTGAGATGAGAAAAAGAAGCAGTATTTGTTACTTATTACAAATATGAGTATGATGGATGCAGGCAGCTGGAAGTCTTTATTTTGCCAATCACAAAAGCATCGACCTGAGGATAATAGCTGTACGAACATGTAAAAGGATGCAGGAAAGCACGTCCACTTCAAGCAGAATGGGACACTAGATACTCTAAAATCCCTCAGGCAATAGTTCAAACAGAAACTGGACTGACTGCAAGAAGCACCATGCCTTGCTGAGCTCACAGCGAGCTGTCCAGGTCTGGTGCAAGAAGAGCAATGAGAGCAAGAAGACAAGAGACTGCTCCTTGGATGCAGCCAAACTTTGAGACCTCCCTGTGCCTGCCGGTGAAGGTGGGGAGCCAAACCTTAGAAGTCTACAGCAAGTGCAACTCCTCAAGGAATGTCTTTGATATTTCACAAAGTTGTTAGGGGACTGAGGCTGGAGGTTTCAAGGGACTGTGTAGCAATGCAACATTGCTGGGGGCAGAAACAGGCTGACACAGGGGCCATGTTGTATCCTAGATGTGAAATCCACAAAGAAAAGTTGGGGGGAGAGGGGAAGCAAAAATACAAAGATCTCAAGAAGGTTTTATTACGGAAATCACAAAGACTTGTTCACCATTTCTAGTAAGACAAGGGTTCCCGATGGTTTCAAAGCATCCAGCAGTTAGCCGACAACCTCCAGCTGTTGCACCTTCAGGATACGCCATGGCCATCCTCTCCCCAAGCTGCTCCCGGCCCACGACTGGGCATGGTGGGGCATGAGGGCTGGGCCCTTCCTGCTCCAGGTGCTGCTCATCTGCTGGGCAGTCTTTGCTCTGGGGCACCCCTTGGTCTAGCCAAGACGTTTCAGAGCCAAATTCAGTCTGAGCTTATTCCTACCCCACCCTCCTTCCTGCCCTCTTTCTGTTCACAGGTGTCAGATCTGCACCAAGGTCTGAGTCCTTCCCACCTACTCTTGCTCCCTTGCCCCTGTGTCCTTTATAGACTTGTCTCCCAAAGAATCCCTTGCATGTCTAATTCCACCATGGAGCCAGCTCCTCAGAGCACCTGAACTGACATAACAATCAACAATGCTATTTTGTATTGGCTTGTATGTGGTTTTATAAGTAGGGGCTACTCTTATCGTCAATACACAGTACATTAAATTTCATAAGCACTGTGCAATTACTTATTTTTCAAAGCATTAATGTGACAAATACTAACATAGCTCTTAGCTTTCATACACTAATACTAGTAAATTATTTAACACATATAATTGATGAGAATAAAATATTAACTAGAAACCATAACTGTTTACATATAGTCCAATAATTATATATATTCTCATGGTTCCAACAGCTCGCTCACTCTCTCTCTCTCTCTCTCTCACTCACACACACACACACACACACACACCCCTTTGCCAGCTATTGATGAACTCAGCATAACATGCTCAGGCCTTTCAAAAGAAATTATTTTAACCAGAGAAATAAGTCAACAATCTTCCTATTAACCACAAATCAAATAATATTCTGCATATGAACTGGGTAATTTTTACATCTGTAGTTTGGGTTATGTTAATTATCATCAAACAAACATTTATTTATTTTGTTTCTGTAGCACCCTGGACACTACAACCAGGCAAAGCGGATGGAGCTGCCCATGGCACCCTCCTATTCATTTTCAGTCTTTGCAAGTTCTTCTTCCCAGACGTCTCTCTCCATCTCACCTCTACTTCAAGGATGCAACCCAGGCTGTCCCCAAGTCATTCACATAATGTTCCCTCCAGCCCTCGTCTCCTAAAAAGCACCTTTAGGCTTTTCCCCTCAACCCCCATCCCCAAATCCAGGTGCTCTATTGTCTTCTGAATTGTTTTCCTCTTTGATAAATGTGAGGATAACTTGCATCCTCTAAGGTGTTAACGAGTGACAGCAGCTCATAGTACAGTTGCTCTTCAGGAAGAAAAGAATCCGAGTGCAGTTAAAATTGTCCTGCCCAGCTAACCCTGTGACCCGGATCTGAAGGGATTAATGGCAAAGCCTCATTGATTGGATAAGTGAAACATTGCTGACTTCAGCTTTCCTGCTGAACCACAACTTTCTAACTATTCCTTGTCAAAATGTGTGTTACTGCAGGCTTTGTCTTCACAGATATTAATGTGAGGTAGCTGCTAAAGAACTGCAGGAAGACAAAAATTTCAAATACATACGAGAGATGCACATGTAAACGTTCAATCTATCTATAAATACTTTAGACGCCCAATGCAGCAAACACTCTTTCGCAAGTTTTAAAAATGCCAGCCATTGTTAAACTTACAAGGTCTGGGCCTACTTTCTGCTTTGGGGGCTCACTTAACAACATCTGATTTCCTTCTCAAAATTTATAATTAATTTACCAACCATTTAAGCTCAGTAACAAGCCTTCTTGAGAAAGATCCAGGGCAGCTCATGAGAACAACTGGATCTGCGCCATTTTATATAAACAAAGAATCATCTGACTTCATAAATTGTCAGGGGAAACATCATGGGAAGGAAGAGACGGAATGGAAAAATTAAATACTTCTGGCAATTGCTGGGACCCTGTCTTTTAGCATACATTCTGTGCTATAAGTTCCCACCATTTCTGTGAGTGATTTTTGTGTATTAAATGCTTTTCCCACACATTATTTCATTTAATTATCAAAACAATCTTCTGCCGTAGGTTTGTATTGGCTCCATTTTGCAGAAAAGGAAATGGCTGTTGGTAGAATTTCAGTGATTAATATGAAACCCACATTTACCATGTGGCAGACTGGAGATCAGACCCCAAACGAGAACTCTACTGCACAGCTTCTCTGAAAAATGCCACGTGGGCACTTTTTTTCCCACTTAACACAATTATTCCGAAGAAGAAATAATGGCCGCTCATTTGTTTCTTAACCACAAAAAATTACACACTGTAGAATTTAAAAGGTTAAAAGTAATAATTTGCTTTTGTTCTCCAGATTACTGCACTTCTAGACAATTTAGAGAGAGAGAGAGAGAGAGAGAGAGATTTTCTGTTTTGCCCTGTGTTGTAAAGTTGTCAGGAATCCATCTTCACTGCTATTGCATGTCTCCAGCAGGAAACTTCCTTTTAATTTGCTATCTCTAAAAGGCTGTGGGATTGCAAACTGGACTGCCATGTTAAATTCATTCATGCAACAAACATTTATCGAGCTCCTGTTTATCATCCACAGTGCAGTGGGTGCTGACGATTCAGGTTCGTGAGACGTAGCCCCTGTCCTCCACAGGTCCGCAGGCTAACAGCAGCTCAAGGAGAGAAGAACCCAATCGTGGAACTCCAGACTCTATTACAGACAGGACGCGGCGCCGGGAGAGCACAGGAGATGGAGAAACGAGCTCAGCCTGCGACACTGGGAACGGTTCCCAGGAAGGAGGTGTGAGCTGGATTTTGAAGAATATATACAACTTTATTAAGCAAACAAGGGGAAGTGGGGGCATTACAAGCACAACAGAAAAGAGCACGAGAAAAGGCATGGCATAATGGAAGGACCCGATGGATTTAGAAAAAGTAGACAACTTAAAATTATGAGTCAAAGAAGATATTCTGTAAAATGCACTTGAGTCAGAGCTAGCGGTAAAGGGCATGAGGTTAGTAACTGGGCTCGCTGACATCTATTTTGGGTTCACAGAGGCCTGTTTTCTTACTTTCGCTTAGATGTGTTTAAGATTGCGATATAACTGGACTGTAAGTCGGTAAACTGTCATTGCCACATGGGGCTCTTTTGCGTTGTGATTTTTCTAGTAGTGGACCTCAGTTTACTTGCAAGTACCCACTTATAGCTTAATTATGACATGTACATACTAACATCCAACTGCAACCCACAGACTATGAGTTCCATGAGGGCCTGGACTCCTGTTTTCTTCACTGCTGATTCCCCAACCCTGAGAGCACTTAAATGTTTGTCGATTGAACAAATGCACAAGTCGCATTTATGTTGTGCTTTACAATGTATGAATCATCTTCACGTCTACTACCTTCTTTTATCCTACTAACACCACACGTTAAAAGCAAGCACCATTTTAACTAAATGAGGAAGTTTTCCCCATCCCTGTTTCCTCTGGCTCCCATCACCACGGCTTTAGTGCTACGAGGGCAACACTGAAGAATGGAGTACACATCCCTGCCTTTAGAACTACCACTGGCTCATCCTCACGACAGCCATGCAAGTGTTTCTCCAAGTGAAAGGATATCTACAAATCCAACAGCCCACTGCAGTAGTATTGATGAGTTTGCTTTTTAGAGTACCTATGCCATCTGTTACATCTGGCTTATAATAGAGTGATCGGAATTGGCAAGTGATACCAAATGACAGTGATTATTCTAGGGTCCACAGGACCACCTGGAGGGCTTGTTAAAGCACAGATTGCTTCTCACCCCTTCCTTCCTACTGGAAGTGTCTGCTTCAGCAGGCCTGGGCTGGGGCACAAGAATTTGCATTTCTAACAAGTTCTCAGGCGGTGTGGAGGCTGCTGGTCGAGGGACCTCACCTTGAGAACCACTGATGGGGAAAATCGGTTTATTGATACTGGATGCAAAGGTATAATAACACCAGCATAATTGCATTACCGTAATGACCTCAGTATGCCCTGTGCCTTTTTATTTAACTTTTTTTTGTAAGTATTTTTTTCTCCACCTCAATCTTTAGTCAGATACAGAAATAAATGCTCACTTGGATAAATCATTTTCTGAAAACTACAGTTCCATTCATCCTCTTGCTAGGTAAAATAAGTTAAAAGAGTAAATAATACATAACACAAAACGGGTGGATAATCGTAGAGAATTAGGATAACACTGATTGTTTTAAAATTAAATATTTCAATTTAGAACAAGTTTCTAGTGCCCAAACAGAAATAGTCATTTGCTAAAATTCTAAATAAAATTTTCTAACCGTTGTAATAGAAAATCAGACCCATATTTCCAAAGGAATGGAATTTTCATTATAGAATCAAGTTACCTGGTTCATAAACTTAGTATGTAGAAGCTCCATGCTTCCTAAGGACAAACTGGAAAACAGCTGCTATGTCACTTCTCCTCCTCCAAGCCTTCATTTCACAAAGAAAAAGCTAACATTTTATTATTTATAATGTAGGCGCTTCACAGTGTTTCCCATTATGAGACTCGCCTCATTCATTTATTTATTTATTTATTTATTTATTTATTTTTTGAGACAGGGTTTTGCTCTATTGCCTGGGCTAGAGCACAACGGCATCATGGTAGCTCACTGCAACCTCAAACTCCTGGGCTCAAGTGGTCCTCCTGCCTCAGCCTCCCAAGTAGCTGGGACTACAGGCATGTGCCACGATGCCCAGCTAATTTTTATTTTTTTTCTTATTTTTAGTAGAGACAGGGTCTTGCTCTTGCTCAAGCTGGTGTCAAACTCCTGAGCTGAAGCAATCCTCCTGCCTCGGCCTCCCAAAGTGCTGGGATTAGAGGTGTCAGCCACAGCACCCGGTCCACCTTGTTTATTTCAAAGTTCAAAAGATGATGATTGCCTGACCAGGTTAGGGCTTATGAAGTTCTAGAAGTCAATGGGTTCAATTTCGAGATGAAATGCCGTCTCTTGCATGTACCATATTAAATTTAGAAATTTGTATTTAGATAGCTGTTAAATGATCTTCCATGCTACAACCAAAATATCTACACATACTATGTGAATATGTGCGTATATATATGCTGAAGAGGCTAAAGAAAACAAACTAAATCCTCTGTTTTCAAGAGCTGATAAATTAGAATGTTCATTGATTCTAAAGTTCACCAGACTTGTTATGTTCTCAGTTCAAATACTATCCTCTAAGGTTGTAGTTTCTCAGGTGCACATACAAATACTCCACAGATGTATGCAAAGCAAATCCAACCTCTACAAAACAATAAAAATGTTATTACAATACTCTGAGTTACCAAAAAAAAAAAAAATGCCGAATGCAGACTCAGCAACAGAAAATACTACATAATAAACTGCTTCCAAAAATATATATTTCTAAGAAGATAACATCTCTGCAGTTACCTAATGGAGGCCAGAATTTTGAAGACCTATAAAGAGTTCCTATTCTTCATGTGCGGAAATAAGCCAGGTCAGGAAGTAGTAGCTCCCATCAATTTTATAATATTTCACAATTAGAATAGTCAGGGAGGTTGTGTTTCCTCTGAAGCATGTTCTCATTGCAAAATAGAATAACCCTAAGCGTAGAGTCTATTTGGGGAACTCTCCTTTAAAAACCCAAGAGGGAAGGTTAGAATCAAAATGTCTGCCCCAGTGGTAAGACTCCTGCCTTTAACACTCTTGCCATAGACTGTCCTAAGAGGAATTTCATATTTCATAATAAAGGAAGCAAATGAGACTTTAAAGAACCACACACAAAAAAATCCAAAACCAGAAGTGTGTTCTCTTCTCACAAAAGGGAGAACAAAGGCAAAGAGCACTGACCACTGTCCCCTCCAAACACAGGGCCCATCATTCGCGTCCAGCCTCAGACCTATTCCTTCCCTTCGCCCGGTTCTGCTCTGCATTTCCCAGGATGACCCTGCAAGAGACCTCTCTCAGGAACCCTTGCTAACTGGCTTCTGGTTAAGTTTATATAATGGGATGTGTCAGGAAACTGAGGACCAAAGGAGGAGAAACCCCAAGATGCGTCAGCTCTTCTCTCCGCCTCCAGCAGGACCTTTAGCAGTGGCTGTGTCTTCCCGTGGTCTTAGCTCCTAAGACATATTCTCATTCATTTTTTCTCTCTCTCTCTGTCTCTCTCACTGTCATTGCTTCTAACTTACAAAACCCAATCCAGATGTAAAAGTAGAAAATTCAGGACCTAAAACAGACCCAGTTAAGCCAACAGGCTACCAATTCTACACCTGTTGGACTGCTAGCTGACCGAGGCTTGTCTCTGCATTGTAAGCAATGTTATCACGAATAGGTGGGCAGTACCAATGCTGTGCTGGTACATTTCTACTGTTACAAATGGATTAAAGCCCTATCTATAAACCTGAGCTTCAGCGCCCCCATCTTAAGCTAGCATTAATTATACTGATTTAACATTTTTGATTATAAAATTTTTTTGATTATAATGTTTGATTATGAAAATTTCAATGGTTTATTAGAGTTGCATGTTGGGTGGGGGAGGTGGGGAACCAAAACAAAAAGACATAGTACTATGGAAATGTTAAGTGTTATTTTGAGGAGTCCAAATTCCACCCCCTTCTTATACATACTTCTTGCTGAATAATTTAGCCAATGCTAACATAAAAATTTTCCATGCATGTGAGGTGGATTGTCTTCTTCCTAAAGGAGATCTGTCCCCTGAAAGAGTTGTAAACCTTAACATCACTAACATAGGCATCCTGACTCCCCATTTATGATATGTTTGACCTTAGGCACATTATTCCACTGCTATTTAAGCCTCAGTTTCCACCTATGAAATGGTTTAATAACAGGACCTACCCCATGGTGTTGTTGTGAAGATTAAATAAGATATATACAATGTGAATGGCATTGCCTAGCATGTAGTAAGAAGTCAATAAATGTTAGCCATTATCTTATGGCCAGCTACAACTTCATGCCAGTAATCGGAAAGGAATACAAGAAGAAAAAATTGCTGACCTACACATTATTTGATTAAAATAATAATATTAACAGTAATAAACTACCAGCCTAAAATATCCACAGAATTTGTAAAAACCCCATTTTCAGCCTCAGCTTTCAACTAAAAGGTATCACTGAATTACTGTAGGTCAGTGTTCCCTAAATGGGCTTCCAGATCAAGAAAAGCTGAAGTTAGTTAAAACAGGGAAAGGAGAAGCAATTTGGTGAGCAGAGGAATAGCATAGGAAGCACAAGGTTCTGACAAACATCAGGTCCTCAGAAAACTGTGTCCACCAGCCCTATTCAGCCCCAAAGAGGGTTCGAGCAGGAGGCTTTCAATGCTAGTCCCAGATCCATACCAAGCAATAGCATTACTAAAATTCAAATTGAATTTTAAGCCCATCATTGAAGAATCTAGAGTTTCCCACTGAAAACATATTCATTCTCTTCCTCCATGAAATACCAGTTTCTGTTCTCCTTCGATGTCAGTTATATACCCAGTATATAGCTGCCTAGGGCCTAGGTAAATAAAGCTGATGGAATCGTTTTAACAACAACAACAACAACAACAAAAAAAAAACAGTTCTGGAGCCACGAAAACAAATAATTCTACTTTATATCCCAGGATATATCAGTATCTAGTATATCTGAATGAGAAATTTACATTTTCCTACCTTTTAAAAGCTAACATTTATTTCTCTATCTTATTAGGCATATTTTTTAAGAGAGAGTCGGGAAGAGAGAAAATATATAAAATGGAAAAGATTGTGACACGGTATAATGATACACTATAACTCAGACGAGAAGGTATATAAGTAATTAAACAGAAAATATTTTATAAACTAAAATGAAATACACTATAAACATTCTAGGTTTTAATCCATGTATAATAAGAAGGGCTAGAGATGTTACCTTTTCTTCCCCCCTTTGTGCTCTTAAGATTATTACCATCTGGTGGTATCAGATAGATCCTTAAGTAACTGTATTTGTCATTTAGGGAAACACAGAGCAAGAACCTGGACATTTTCAGTGGATTGTCCAAGGGATAGGTGAGGAGGGGAAGTTTTCCAGAGGAAGACTTTCCCATACTTATTCACTTTCCACAGCTTCCCAGAAGGTTCTCCCTGAGGTCAGGAGCTGATACTCAATGCCCTGCACTTGATGTTAAGCTAATCAAAGCACAAGAGGGAAGCTATGCTTTTAAAATTCAGAGGCAGGAAAGGGACAGAAGCCACCTGGCAGGAACACCCCCACCCACCTCACTCCCAGCAAAATGAGATGCCTCTGTTCTCTTCTCTTAAGTACAACCAAGATATTTTATTATCCAGATTTATTCCCTTAACATGGAGTATCTTTTGTGGCTCTTTTTCTCAAGTTACAATGGTATACTTTTTTTTTTTTTTAAGTTTTGGCTTCATAAATATTATCTGATTCCTTCAACATCTTTTCCTATTTCAAAATAAGGAAAATTGGACATCTCAACTCAGTGGTCTTTACCTAACACTTTACAGGGAAGCAAAGGACTACAAAGAATCACACTTTATGTTTGCGTATTATTTCACATCGAACAAAAGCTTTCAAGATTATCTTTTGCTTCTCATAACAAACATATAAGGTAGGTGAGACAGATGTTACCGTTATTCCGTGTTTTCAGACAGAAACTGAGAGTCTGGAAAATAACTTGTTAATATTAACTCTCTGTGCATGGGTGGATGGAGGGACAGAAAAGTGGGAAATGGTTAAATTTCTCATACAAGGTCTTACAACTATTAAGTGATAGAATTTAAATTCCTTCCAGAATTTCTGACTCTGGATTTTGTACATACAAATTCTCAACTGTTCCACTGTGAAATGTGACTTAGATTTAGCAATGCCAATACACATAACTGAAAAGCATTAAACATTTAGGTGGAGGGGAAACATTATCTAAGAGGTTTAATATTTATACTATCCATAACTAAAGACAAATAAATGTATAAACCTGATATCTAGTAAAGACCTTGAAAAAGATCCTAAAACAGGATGATAAAAGGAAATAACTGTATATCATTCTCCACAACTAATATAAGATCGTGCAACTACTATTAGGCATCCACCCAAAAGAGCACAAAACATTCTACAATAAAGACATCTGCACCCGAATGTTTATGGCAGCACAATTCGCTATTGTAAGGACGTGGAAACAACCCAAGTGCCCGTCAATCCATGAGTGGATTATTAAAATTTGGTATGTATTTACAATGGAATATTAATCATAAGAAACGACAGTGATCTAGAACCTCTTATACTTTCCCGGATTAAACTTAAGCCCATTATCCAAAGTGAGGCACCACAAGAGCGGAAGAATGGGCTCCACTTGTACTCACCATCAAATTGGTACTAACTGATCAACACTAGGGTGCTCACATGGCAAAAATACTCTCCAGGGATTAGGGGGATGGGGGGCTAAATCCGCAACTAAAGGACTCAGGGAGCACTGTAGCGGGGGGAAGGGCATGCCTTTAACTCACACTTGGGTGAGGCAAAGACATAAAGTGTAACCATAATGTTTGTACCCTCACAATACCCTGAAATAAAAAAGAAAGAAAAAAGAAAAAAAAAAAGATTGTGCAACTAATATGCATTGACTCAACATTTAAAGTATCTAGTTAGTTAATTGGAAAAATGACACATGAAATGATTTAAAAAGTCAAATAATTCAAAGATGTATAAGTAAGACTTTTCCATAATCCTCAATTCCTTTCCTCAGTTTCTTCTGTATCCTTCTAAACATTTTGTATAACACATTCACAAGCACATACACACACACACACACACACACACACGCACACACAGAGGAGCTGTGGGCTTTTGTTTTGGTGGCTTTTTTTACACAAATGGCAACATAATATATAACTGCTTTTTTCATTAAGAATATATCCTGGCATTTTTTCTGAGTTAACATATATAAATCCACTTCCTTAAAAAATTATATAGGCTTTTTTCCCAACAAAAGGACTTAAGATCCCCAACTATTAATTTCCCTATCATAGCATTTTTCAGGGACATAAATTGCATGACTGGAAAACAAAAGCTTTATTTTCATGAAACTAATCCACACCACGTCTGACATATTTTTAACAGACCTAAATAGAAGCATGTAATTAAAAACATACACTAAAAATTTCAAAATTCTAGAAGCCTCTATTTATTCATCTCTTGAAGGAGAATCAGAATCTTTAGAAAAGCAGCACTGAGCTATTAAAATGTTAATGGGAATTTAGCCCTTAAATCTTAGTACACATAGCCCAAGCAGAAGTCTTTAGGGAAACTAAAAATCCTGTGAGCTATTCTCTTTTCCTCTCTCTCTCTTTCGGGCCAATGTTCATATATTATTAAAAAAAAAAAAAAATCTAAGAAGTCAGGGCTCTATGTATATAAGTATAGAGATTTCATATGTATTCCATGTGATTTGGAGTTGGAGCTTAACCCAGAACAAGCTTATTTACTTCTTTACTAGAAAGCATATGTAAAAATAAAAACCATCAATATCAACTATACAGAAAATAACAAATATTCAAAGAGACAGAATATGATAATAGGAAGTGTGCTACTTAGCCCCCTGGTACCCAAGTGACATCAAAATACAACTCTTGCCTCCCAGAGTAAAATTCAGAAAATGAATCAACATCAGGGTTAACATCTTACTGCCCATCCATGTAAACTAAAAAACAGTAATGTCACCATGGAAAATGTGTGAGTGGGGCCAAATTAGATTGGTCACCAAAAAAGTACCCTCCAGAGTGTCAGATGCAAAATTCCTATAGAATTCAGTGAAGTACCAAATGGAAACATAGCATTAAAGATGCTTTGGGACTTAAGAAGTATGTGCAAGAAAAATCTTTTCCCCTGTTGCTTTTTAACTTTGCTGACAGAGAAATAAGTGTGGAATTTGACTTCTACTTCCAACAATGGTAAATTAAGTCTTTCAGTCCAGTCTTCTCACAGGACAACCAGAAAAAAATGGACAATACATTTAAAGAAATAGCCCACTGAAGGCACCACAGATCTCACAAGTACAGTAAAGGTTTACTGAGAGTGGGATACAGGTAAACGTACCCCAAACGTGAAACAACTTCTTCCCACGGAACTTACATTGACTCCGGAGTGGGGACTGGGACACTGAGAGGCTGACCAGGTTTCACAATAGCTCCTGGTGCTCAGGCCACAGAGACTGGTATCCAGGGCCTGCAAAGGGCTGGGAATAGCCCCACTGAACTCCCTGACTTTTGGCTGGAACCTCCAAAGGGTGTCCCTTAGGAGCAAGGATGAACCACAAGCAGGCCCTCAAAGGTGCGGCAACTCAGCTTTGATTTATTGTAATACTGAGACTGGAAAAAGGTGATCTTTGCACTTACTAGTCTCCCCAGGTTTCCTAAAGTACTAGCACCCCCAAGCAACTGACACAACTACATATAAACCCTGTTAAAAGATTTCATCTATATTAGTTATCAGTTGCTACACTAAACATTATTCCAATCTTAGTGGCTTAAAACAAGAATATTTATCATGTCACAGTTTCTGTGGGTCAGGAATCTAGAAGTAGCTTAGCTCAGTGATTCTGCTTCAGGATTTGCGACAGGCTGAAAGCAAGGTGTCCAGTGGAGCTGCAATCATCTAAGCCTTGGCTGGGTCTGAAGGAGCCACTTCCAAGTTCACTCACATGCCTGTTGGCAGGAGGCTTCAGTTCCCCACCCTGTGGGCCTTTCCATCCGGCTGCTCACAGCATAGTTTCTCCCAGAGGGATCCAACAGCACAAGACAATGGAAGCCATAGTCTCAAAAGTGACACGCCATTACTTCCACCATTTTTTATTACTCAGAAGCAAGTTGCTGGTCCAACTTACCCTCCATAAGGGAGACTACACAAGGATGGAGTAACTGGAGCTATCTTAGAACCTGGCTGCCTCATCATGCTAGGCGTCAAATTATTCGTACAAACAGTTCTGCAAATACACTATCCATATATAACCAAAGGTAATCAAGAACACAAAGAGAAAAGATAAAAAGAAAAACCCAGTAGAAACGACAGACAACAGATCCACGAAGCTTCAGATATTGGAGTTGCATTACAAGACAGAGGCTTTAAAAGCTATATATTTATTTTGTTCATAGAGAAAGAAAATGTGATGACTTTTGACAGATAACACTAAACCAAAAATATGTAATTGATTAAATTACGTTAAGTTCCAGATTTCTATTTCCAGGCATGCTGGTGTGACTGGGACGGGACTTATCATTTTGTCATAAACAACCAGGAAACTGGACAAACTATAAGAAATAGGTTTTCAGACATCAAAGAACAGGCAATGCAAAATTGTGATCCCTAGGCTGAGAGAAACAAAAAGGTGATCCTTATAATTACTCAGTCTAGAGGCAGAGAGAAGACACAAAACCTTGGATCACAGATGAAAGAATTCATTGCTTGTAGCAAAAGCAGTAGCTACAATGTCAGTACAGTAGTGTCAATTCCCCAAGCCCGCTTCTTAAAGGCAAGGCAGATAGCCAGACGCTGCCTGCACATACAGTAGACACACTAAGCTTAAAGAAGCTATCACTTTATAACAAGCAATAAGCAAGCCTGTTCTTTTTCATGAATGGAGACACTACCTCATCCCTCAAGAACGTTTGCTGAAAATACAACCTTGACAGGTCGTATTTGTCCAGGTAAAGAGTGGTCAGGACCTTAAGTTCTCGGCATACCCACTAGGACCAAGGGAAAAACCGACCTAGTCTAATGCTCAGTGCATCTCATGTTAGCTAGATCAGAATGATAACTCTAAAAGCTGAACTATTTTTGCCAACTTAAGAAACCAGACTATTTATACTCAAAATGCTTATTAATAAAAACGATTAATGCTAGGGCTAGAGAAGTATTGCATAGTATACTTCTTTTACAAAAGGAAATGTAAGATTTAACTAGATTTTACCATAATTTCTCTTTTCCCGGGCTTCCTTTACTGGCATATAAGTAATACTTGGTCAACAGAATTCCAAGGGAGCTTAACTACCTCTTCTTCCCATATTCACAGGTGTTAAATGTTATTCACAAAAACTTTGTCATTGTCTGATACAGTGTTTATTGCAACATCTATGAAGGCTATACAAGATAGCTGGCTGAAAAACAATTTGAGGAAAATCCATAGCAAGAGTTCCAATTATTAATACATCCAGAGATCATTCTAACTAACCTGGTATAAGTTTAAAAAGAAAAAAGAAAACTGAAATTCGTGCATGAGTATAAAATCCATTCATATGTTGTGGGGTATATTAGTATAGAATAAAAATTAATTTATAAGTTTAATATACCATATACGTGATAGCCGTTGAGTTGTCCCACACTGTGGACAGAGTTCATACTATTATGTTACATATTTTACTTGAGTCTTATAGAAAGAAAGAAGGATTGCTGGGCATGAAATGATATCATGTTATATTTCTTATTAATAAAATAAGGTATATTTCAATATTTTACCTTTACTTAGACTGTATTTTAAATGATTTTAATTCTAAATATATATTTACTCTATAGCCACTGTAGTCATTCAAACATGGGAGCCAATCTCTTAAAATTGCTAAAATACTAAAGATATTCAAGAGAAGTATTTGCCAATTCTTGTAAGGAGTTTGCAGAAATGTCAAAAGTTTAAACAATGTTTGTAATGTTACCATAAGTAAAGAGGCATAGTTATTTCCAAACATAATGTTTAATACATTTATGTATCTCAGGAAAAAGTCAAATGAAAATAGATATTTGTAGGTTGAGTTATAATTTAAATTCATGATGAAAATGACACTTGAAGGCAATTTTGAATAAATCACTTATACAGCAAATAACCTTTTCATAAAATAAGTATATTTTTATAAATCAGACTTGTTTAAAGCAAGGTCTATCTTTAAACACTTTAAAAATGTCTGCAGAATGATATTCAATATCATAATCCCTGAAGTCTCATGAAATCATTCTGTCATATGTTCATGCCAAGAATATTGAATAAGCATGAAAAAATTTTGAAGATACATGCACATTTAGTCATTGTGATATGTAAAATCTGGCAGGTACACATTTAAGTTGGTCAGACTAGGTAGTTGGTTTTAATGACTGACCATCATTACCCTAAAAGTAAAACCTCATCAGCCTGCTGCTGTCCTATTAGGTGTCCATGGTTTCTCTGATTAGTTGTTTCATATACAAAGGATTATTCAATGTGGGCAGTACTCCAGCCGAACATTCTTACTCGATGACTAGAGATTTTTATTGCACATACATGTTTCATGAGCAGCAATATCACATTTTAAACGTTTTAGAATGTTTCTTCAGCTCATCTAGATACAAATCATAAAACAATCAAGACTAAAATGTTTTGTTATTGAATGCGTAAGCTATAATCATAGATTGTTAGAAAAGTCTAAGCATTTTATTTTATAACTTTTTCAGGATTTTCTTAGAGCACTTGTGTCATCTAAAGCTCCCTAATGCAGAATTTTCTCCCTCAGAATCATTCTTTTGCCTGGACAATTCTCTATGTCACGCTTCCAATTTATTCACTGAATGCTTTTCCTTATGAATGTGTCCATTAAAATTCTCATCTGCCATATGGTATAAGATTTCATTTGCTCTAAAGTCATGTACTGATGGAATATCATATTAATTTATGATATAATAGCATCCAGTTCAATAAGACAAGATCAGTCCATTCCATAATAATAATGTTTCTTTATTGCTATTGATACAATGGTTTCTCTTAAAAGAAAAATCCTACATTCATTAACTCATTTGTCAAATTTATTCACTGATTCCTTCTCTGCCTACAAACTTGGCTCTGTTACTTAGCTTTACTAAGCTTAGCAGTAACACTACTATACTTTATTCATTAAAATGTCAAATATTTAGTGCCTACTATGTGCCAGGCATTGGTCTTTTAAGACTAATAAAGCATAAACCAGGCTATTGTAAAGCCACTTGAAGTCTTCTAGTGGAAGAAGAGGCAGAAACATAAAAGAATAATCATAACATGAGGTGCTAAGTGCAATAACTGAGGCACATAAAATTTATCTTTCTGTTTATTCAATGCCTCCTTCAACCAAAAATTGAAGTGGCCTACAAGTGGCTTACTAAAATACATACTATAAAAGGATGTAAGTAAATAAACTAGGGAACTAGGACTAAGGAAAAATATGAACAAATGATAAGTAAACAGTAAAGCCAACAATAAGAGTACTACAGTTTACCGTGTACTGCTACTGGAGGTGCCAAAGGGCACAACAGGTACAAAGGAAAACTTGATTACTGTAGCTTTATAATATGTTTTGAAATCAGGGAGTGTGATACCTCCAGCTTTGTTCTTCCTGCTCAAAATTGCTTTGGCTATTGTGGTTCCAAATAAATTTTAGAATTGTTTTTTCTATTTCTGTAAAAAAATGCCGTTGGGATTTTGATGGGAATTGCATTGAATGTATAGATCGCTTTGGGAAGTACAGACATTTTAACAATATTAATTCTTCCAATCCATAAACACCAAATGTCTTCCAAAAGAAAGAAAAAAGGGAGGGAAGGAAGGAAGGAAGGAAGGAAGGAGAGAAGTAAGGAAACTGTAACTATGTGAGATGATAAATACGCCAATTAGGTTAATTGTGGTGATCATTTCACAATGTATACATATATCAAAACATCAAGTTGTATACCTTAAATATATACAATTTTTATTTGTCAATTATACCTCAATAAAGCTGGAAAAAAGAATATATATTTATATTTACTTTTATATACATAAAGAAACACTGGCAAGACATAAGAAACTGCTGTAAAAGGCTGTCTATAGGGAGCAGAGGTAGCTGGTGGGCTGGGTAGAGACAGCAGTGGGATTAAACCTTCCCAATATATAAATTCTTATTTATTTTTTTAGTTTTGGACATCTCAAATGCATTATCTATTCCAATAATATTTTTAAAAGAAAAATGTATGCAATACAATAATGTATGATAGTGTATAATTACTAAAGGAAAGCTGCAAATTAGCTCTGAACTTCCTAGAGGTCATACCAAATGGAGAACTGTGTTGTCTGTTTCAAAATTCAGATTTTCCGAATATTAAGACCTGAAAGGAATTTCTCCATTGTGTTCTCATTAATTGTATATTCTGTGATGTAGTGAATGAGAATCTCAGCAATATTTCTAAAATACATACAGTTGCAAATCATTTCCCTGCTTAAAACTCTCAACACCCTCCAGTTTAATCAAAATAAATCCAAATCTCTCACCAAGGTCTACGACACCCTACAGGACACGGCCCCCACCTATCTTTCCTTCTACTCTTCCCTTTGATCATGAGGCTCCAACGGCACTGGTCTTCCCTCTGTCCTTTGACCATAACAAGCTCCTGCCTGTCTCAGTGCCTTTGTGCTCACTGCTCCTTTCTGCCTTCAGTGCCAGGTAGTATTGGCATAGCTGCCTCCTTATCCTTCAGTTCTCAGCTGTAATATCATCCTCCCAAAAAAGGATGTACTCTCAGTAAGGTACTCTCAGCAAAGGAGTACCACCTTGTTTCCAGCCACTCTCGAGTCCATCCTACTGTTTTTTAATTCTCTATAGCATTTATTACAGTCTGCTATCTTATTTTTTCCATTTTTTAATTTCAAAATATTACAGGAGTACAAATGTTTTGGTTACATGGATTACTTTTGTACAGCTTGAGTCAAAGTTATAATTGTGCCCATCACCCAGATAGTGTGCATTGTACACGTTAGGTATGATTTCACCCATCCCCTCCCCCCCCACCACTGCATGATTGTAACTATGTAAGTGTTTTACTTCCATCTGTGCACATGAGTGCTGATCGGTTAGTTCCAATTTAATAGTGAGCACATGTGGTGTTTGCTTTTCCATTCTTGCAATACTTCACTTAGGAGGATGGTCTCCAGTTCCATCTAGATTGTTGCAAAAGGTATTAATTCATTTTTTTATGGCTGAGTTAGTACTCCATGGTTGCACATATTCCACATTTTATTAATCCACTCATGAATTGATGGGCATTTTGGTTGATTCCACATCTTTGCAATTGTGAATTGTGCTGCAATAAACATTCTAGTGCAAGTGTATTTTTGAAAAGGTGACTTTTTTTCCTTTGGGTAGATACCCAGTAGTGGGATTGCTGTATCAAATGATAGGTCTACCTTTAGTTCTTTGAACAATCTCTATACTATTTTCCATAGAGGCTGCACTAGTTTAAAGTCCCAACAACAGTGCATAAGTGTTCCTTTCTCTCCACATCCACACCAGCATCTACTGTTTTGGGATTTTTTTGATAAAAGCCGTTCTCACTGGGTAAGGTGATATCTCATTGTGGCTTTGATTTGTATTTCTCTGATGATTAGTGACACTGAGCATGTTTTCCCATGTTTATTGGCCATTAGTCTACTTCTTTTGAAAAGCTTCTGTTCATGTCTTTTGCCCACTTTTTAATGGGGTTGTTTGATTTTTTTTCTTGCTGATTTGCTTGAGTTCTTTGCAGACTGTCATTATTAGCTTTTTATTGGATGTGTAGCATGCGAATATTTTCTTCCATTCTGTACGTTGTCTATTTGCTCTGCTGATTGTTTCCTTAGCTGTACAGAAGCTTTTTAATTTAAGGTGATGCTATATAATTTTTTATTAATTTTATTTTCGATCTTCTCCTATAAGAAAACAACTGATTAAAGTTGCTCACTACCACACATTGTATCACCAGTGTCTACAATAGGGCCTGGGACATAGTGGGTGATCAATAAATATTACTTGAAGGAATGAGTGAATGAAAACGCATGAGTGATTGTCAGAGAGAATGAAAGAAGGAAGAAAGGGAAGGATGGAGGGAAAGAGGAGAGAAAAGGGAAGGAATCTTTTCTATTCCAAAATAGCCAAACTGCTTTGGCTAATATTAAATAAATTTGTCAACTAATTCTGATACTACCTCACATAAGATTTTTAGACACCAATGGCTTATACACAATTTTCAACCAATGTTTACTTAGGGTGCAAAGTTTTAATGCCACTGTTTGTATAGCACTCATCCCGTAAGCTATGTATCTCAAGAAAACTCATACTGGAAAAGTCCTAAAAGTTTCACTACCACCTGTATTTAGGTTAGATTTATTGTAAATTTGGGGTAGTCAAAGCATCTCCTCCAAAAAAAGTTCATAAAGCAGAACTAAGGATTCTGAAAGAGATTTTACCACCACACTCTTCCATTACAATACTTGGTCACAGTTAACTAACAGTCATTCCAGTATGGATGGAACTACATGTACACAGGATTTGGGTAACCACATTTAGAAATCAAGAGAAGTAACCTCAACAAGGATTTGCTGGACCACTGGGTTTCTGCCACTATGCTATAGAAGCAATCTAACATCAAAACTTATCCCCAGAACTTCAAGCCCCTTCACAGGGTGAAGAGAAGAAGCCTACAAATGGTTTCTATTAATTGGCCCACAATTTAACATCATTTATTTATTTATGTGCTCACTAGATTTTATAACCATTGCCATGTGGCTTCAGGACACACTGACTTACTTAAAATTACACATTAAAAATGCTTCAACTCCACAGTGTGTCTGACAGCCGAGTTTTGTATCAGAATGATCCCACAATCTACGCAATGTGTTAAATTACTCATACAAAGATTACTCCCTATTATTTGCATCTGTTAAGGCTCATGTGTGTTATTTATTGCAGCATAGGTCTGAAATAAATTACAGTTAAAACAAATGTGTTCTTGATAATGCTCTTTTCATATCACAGCACGAGGGTAACTGGTGTGAAAACCTTCCCACTTTTGATCAAACTATGTTTCCCTTTATTTTCAAGGTCAGCTATAAAAAGAGTTATGTTTCTAATTGAGTTAGAAATGGCTTACTGTAGTACCTTACTGGCTGTCCTCAGTCACAGATAATTTTTACTTTTCAGTTAATAAATCCAGGGCAAAGTTAATATCTACTGGCCCTCCTGAGACACATACACACAATCCTAAGAGGACATCTGTCTCAGAGAGCAAACAACTCTGCCATCTCCAAAACTGAAGCCACATTACGGTCACGTGCATAGCATTTGTTCTGTGTCTTTTCCATTCTCTAAACTTTAGAGAATGCATCAGAGTGTGAGATTGAACTTTTCCCTGGGACAGTAATTCTTATTAATGCAAATCTATGCCAAATCTTCACAAAAAGTATAGGAAAAAATGCAAGCAGAAGCAGAGGATAGAAATGCTCACAGTCCGGATTTTGAAGGTGATGCACATTTAGGCAGGTGATTTGAATGGTGCTGGAGCTTTCAGGCTGAAAAATGTAACCATGTTCTTAACAGTGATACCATTAAGGATTCTACTACAAATACTGTATATCTTATGTCCTGTTAGTCTCCAGCAAAAACAACTTGCTATTTAAAGTACAGCTTTGAAAAAAATAAATAAAGTACAGCTTTGGGCAAAAAAAATTGGTTTGGATTGCAAGAAGTTATTAATTAACATGACAGCAAAGCTTCAGGACATGAAACCACAAAGCGGCTCTCTGGCCGGTTGTCAACAGTGTCACACATATGTAAATAATCCACAGTTTAAAAAGGCTGTTTTCCTTCTATACTTTATCCCCCTGACAATGATTATAATTTTCTGTACTGAGATCTCTTCCAAGTCTAGCATTTGTGACTGTAGAACAGTATGAAAGTAATCTTGATTCCAATTGTTTTTTTTCTAAATCTCATAATAATAAAAGCATCCTGGAAATGAACCGTGTCATATTCTTAAAGACAATGGAGACAACTGTCAGTATATCAATCCACTATAATCTCAGCTAAGCAGGTAACAATAAAATTAAACTGGCATACCTAGTGAGCATCCACACATATTCTAATATTTTAGGAATATTTTTAAGCCATTGTTAAGAGAACTATCTTTTTGTCAACATGTTAGAAAGTCCTTGTTTTTCCACCAAAGCTTTGGCATACACAGCATTTACAGGAAATTTTTCATTAAGACTGACCACAAGAGACTGCAATGCTGACCTCTCACTAAAATGTCTAAAATTAAATTCATTTTATAATATTTACTTCTTAATGAGCAGCTAACACTGATGAAGACTGTAGCATGAAGACTTTGTAAAACTGCCTTGGATATTAAAACTAGTATTAAATAGGTAGGTTTCAGACATTTCTGCAATTAAGGTCCACCCTAAATCCAGTATGATCTCATCCCCAGAGCCTTAATTTACAATGATCTAACTCTGCTCACTATACATACACACACGTACACACACACACACACACACAATCACACACACAATCGCATCACACACACACAGAATGAAATCCCTCACAACTAGTAAAGATGGCTTCATTGCTGTATAATAGTAACATTTTCTAGAAACCAAACTTGAATATCATTCAACAGAAAGGGATATTTTAAATACCAGCTAACTCATTTTAATAATTGAGTAAAAGTAATCCAGGTGAAGTAATGGGAGCAGGATGGCACCTGACTAGGGAGGGACAGCCTGGGTCCCGGTTCAACCGCTACTCAGCTGTGTGATCCTGGAGGAGCTATGGCACCTCCCTGAGCCTATAAAATGGGGACAGCAGACCACGTGGGCTCTATCATCTCTTCAGCCACCGCTCCAGAAATTCTCAGTCTCTAGTTACTTCAAAGAATTCCTTCAATGTAGCTGGTTCTACTGACCACTCCTAACCTTACAAAAACACTGGCCACCACCACAACTCTGAGCTCTGTGCATCTAGGGGTCCTGGTTCCCAGAAAGGAGCACGTTCCCACAGGACACAGCAATAATCCCATTAAACTAAACTGAGGCTGCTATCTGGCCGCTTCAGTCTTCTTGTGCCAAGTGACCGGCAGCAAGGAAATAAGTGACTATGCTGTCAGGAGTGATTGACTCTGATCATTAAGGGTAGGCAGAGCTGACATTAAACAATGCGGACAGGGGAGAATTCATTTGACACCCAGATGATACACTGAAACCTTTTTTGGTACTTCCTTGCCCAATTTTGATGGTAAATATACAAAGGCAGTGGATAGAGCCCAAGAAGTGGTAACCAGGGGCTCAGATCCCTCAGGGATGAAGACTTGAGTCACACCACCTTGACCAAAAGAAGTGCTAGCAGCTAAGCAAGAGGGTATTCTAGAATGGGTGGTAGAGTGAGGAAGCGATGAATACCAGTTGCAGTTCCAAAACCACCTGCAGCAGCAGGGCAGGAAGAGACACCAGCCAGCAGTTCCTCCCAGATGGGATAAACTTACAGGAAGCAAGTGAGCCCAAGAAGCACGAGAGGTGCTGCAGTAGTTTCCCGGAGTGGCCATAATAAAGTACCACAGATTAGCTGGCTTTGAACAATAGAAGTTTATTATCTCACAGTTCTTGAGGCCAGAAATCTGAAATCAGAACGGATATTAAAAATATTAAATACAAGCAGGTATCAGGAGGGCCAGGCTCCCTCCAAAGGCTGCAGACAACAATCCTTCCTTGCCTCTTTCAGCTTCCAGTGGCCCCGGCATTTCTTGGTTTGTGGTGGTGTAACTCCACTCTCTGGCCTCCATCTTCGCAAGACCTTCTCTTCTGTCTCAAACCTCCCTTTCCCTTCTCTTACGACACCAGTCATGGCAATTAAGGTCCGCCCTAAATCCAGTATGATCTCATCCACAGAGCCTTAATTTACATCTACAAAGTCCCTAATTTCCAAATAAGGTCACAGTCACAAGGGGGCTTTGGCGGATGGCGGAGTGCCCCACCCAGAATCCCCTTCGAGACCCAGGCACTCATTCCTCCATTGGGCAGGGGAGTGTCCCCCGGGACTTACTCTCATCCGAAGGGAGCTGCCTCATCCAAGGCTATGCCCCTTCCTCAGGGTCAGCCCCGGGACAACTCAGGACAGATCTGAAGGGCGCCTCCGGCCCAGAGTGGCCTAGAGGAGAAGCCAAGTTCTCTGCTGTGTCTGCATCGTCGTTCACCTTCCCCTCTGCCCAATTCTGCTTCCCCTGCTCCCTTCCAGGTGCTGTTCCCAACAGCACTGCCCAGTAAACTTCCTCCATGCAAGTCCCCACTCACCCTCTGTTTCCAAGGAAACTGACCCTTAGGCCCCCTGACCCCAGGCCAGGCCACTCTGCCACTTACTAGCTGGGGAATTCTGGACAGGATACTTATCCTCTCCACTCCCAATTTTTCTCATCCACGAAATGGGGATAATAGTAATACCTTCCACACAGGGTGTTGTGAGAATGAAACAAGTTCATTATAATCCAGATATCTTAGAATAGTGCCTGGCACATAGTAAGTATTCCATAAATGTTTATTACCAGCTATTATTATGAGCATGTTTTCTTTTGTAGGAAAAACATAAAGAAATGGAATTCATTTTTATGTTAATACTGTATCTTTTTCAGCTTTTCCTAAATTATAAATCAGTAGAAAAATGAAGCTTAAAGTAATAAATTATAGTTTATACTATTCCAATTATAATAAAAATTAATGTATTACTACTAAATATCAAAGAAACAAATGCACTTAACTCATTCTGTAAGCTCATCTATTTATTCTAAATTGAACATATCAAACCCAGCAAATTCAGAAAGGAGAAAAACTGCAATTTAAACTGGAGGCTTGATATTTCAGAGTAGCTCTGGATCTTAAAATTTATTAGCCAATTAAAGTATCAAAAGAACTCCATAGCCCTTCCCATCAAGGTATAAATTAACCCTTGGAGAACAATATGAAGTTTTAAGGGTAGATCCATTTAACTGATAAGCTTAAAGTGCTGAAATCTTAAAGGAATGAATTAGCTACACTTCTCTGCATTTAATGCAATCAAATCTTAAATGAGTTTTTCTCAGGATTAAGATGTATTATTTATGACCATGTCCAATCCCATTATTTGTTAGGACAAGACAAGTAAATCCTAGTAAGTCAATGTAAATAAGGAAAATTAATCCAGCTGACAGAAGGCTCAAATTCTATTTACCTTTATACAGTAAATATTTCCCACATTGCTTCATGCAGAAATCTCACCCAGTCTAGTAAAAGCCAGTCCTAAGAACAATGTCTGGTTGAGTTTCCATGTCCCCACTTGCAAGAAAAAGCTGCAACTTTTTAAGTGCTTACATGTGCTAGTGCTTTAAATATATTATCTTCAATTCTCAAGATGACCCTTCAAAGTACATATTATTATCCCATTTTCTAGATGAATAAAATGAGATTCGATGCACACAGCTTATAAACACAGAGCCAGACAGACACAAGTCTCTCCGTGATCTTTCCATTTGCTGTTCTCCCACTGAGCACATAACTATTAATAAGTCAATCCATATTCTGCTTACAAGGATTTCAAAAAGTGCTTCACAATATTGGCATTTCTCCAAAAACAAGAGAAAATATATCTACTACAATTATTCTTTTTTTTAAAGTTTTGAATGGGTTTATTTTTCAACTTAGAGAATAGAATCAACTCAAAAGTTAAAATATTGCTGTATTCTCAAATCAGCTCCCAAATTTCTTTGGATAACAGTGAAAGATATATACGCCTTTGAAAGACAGGTTAAAGGACTAAACAGCAGATTGTTAACTTGAGACATTTAAGAAACAAAAACACTCTAGTAATATTTCTGCTAATATGCAAAATTCATAGCTTCATATTCTGACAGCAAAAAGAGGCACTCACAAAGATCATGTTTTTTACATGGAATGAAAAGATCTATCTGACACTAAATTACAATATAAAAAGGATAATAACTGTCTTTCTGTTTTGTTATGTTTATGGTAGACATTTCAATGACAGCCTTGCTTTTCAAAAAGCCGTAAGAATGTGAAAGATTACAGACAGACCTCACTGTTACGCTGTAGGATGTGCCCAATTCTTGAAGCAGTGAACACTCTTTTATGTGGATACAACACAGGTCATTTCATCACTGAACAAACTGTACTGTTACCAAAGCACTTAGCAGTAAGCAAGACAGGAAGGCCTCTGCCATCGTCTCGTGAAGTTTATAACGCGCAGGGAAGCAGATACTAAGAGGTTACCTGTGTGAGAAGTGCTAGAAAAGAGGTTGGCTGCATAATGTGTATACTCTTTGGGTTTTTATAAGATGGGGACTTAACTAACAGGGAGCAAGTGGGGAGCTTAGATGATTAAGGAAGGCTTCCCAAGGATATGGTATGTTTAAGGAACAAGTTAGTTACCTGGGGGAAGGGGAGACTCATGCCAGAGAAGACAAGGACAGCACATTCCACACAAAGGGAAGAACAAGAGCATCTTAGTCAGCTCAGGCTGCCATAACAAAATGCCATAGAGTGGGTGCCTTAACCAACAGAAATTTATCTCTCACAGTGCTATAGGCTGGAAGTCCCAGATCAAAGTGCCAACAGGGTCAGGTTCTGGTGAGGGCCCTCTTCCTGGTTTGTAGACAGGTGACTTCTTGCTGTGTCCTCACATGGTGGAAAGAGACACAACTCCTCTCCCTCTTTCTTCTTATAAGGACACTGATCCCATTATGTAGGCCCAATCCTCATGACCTTATCCTAACACAAATTACCTCCCAAAGGCCCCACCTCCCATGCTATCACACTGGGGGTTAGAGCTTCGGTATATAAATTTGGGGGCACACAAACATTCAGACCATAATGCAGAGCCAAGGCCTGAGGTGAGAATGAATATGGTGCCTTCATGAAATATGGAGGGGTGGGAAAGAGTTCCTTGAAACAGGGTTAAAGAGGCAGGCAGAATGAATTAGGCAAAGATTTTGAATTTGATCTGACAAGCAGTGCAAAGCTATGGAAGGTTTTAAGCATGGGTAATGTATTCAGATCTGTGTTATAGAAGATTTTGAAAAAAAGTAATTATCAAAGGAAATGTCTGGTTCTATCTAACACATGAGAAGAGAACAATGTACTTAGTAAGAGATAATTGTCAGATATTTGAGCCCCAGAGCATTGACTTGCAAAAATAGAAGTAGCAAAAATTACATCTAACTTTCACTTAGATGAAAGTTTCTCTGGCATATAAAACTTAGTCTAAATGATTTTGAACAATCTTAGGTGGTTCTTTGCATTTGGACGGAGCTTGCTAAGGACTGATTTTCTTCAAATGGGTCACAGCAAATGACTTCTCCCACATGTCTCAGCCAAACCCAAATATGGTAAGAAATATCAGCTAATTCACGAAGTTGATTTCTACTTCTACTTGCTCATGAAGAATTATCAGTTATTCAACTAAAATTCTAGAATTATAAATACATAAAATTATTTGTTGAGCCTGTGCGAAACTAAATATACTTAAATGGTTTTAAAATGTTAAAGAAATACTGACCTAGTAAATCTTTGCAGCTGTACACAATAGCTGCCATTCAAGAATAATGTAACATAACTAGATAAAATTCTACAGGCTTTATTTCCAAAGGGCTCTTACTATTAAGTCTTAATCATCTGCATCTCATTGAAATGAACAGAAATTGAAATGTAAGAAAAAAAAAAACAGGAGTTCTGCTTCTGGTACGGTCAAGCACACATGTACCAAAGCTTACCCTTCCGCATGTAACAACTACACACTTTGAATGAAAAAAAAAAAAAAATACCCAAAGCCTCTGGGGGCTGAATAAAAGCAGTCAGATTTAATACAAAGGGCCAAAAATTGGAAGAATGGATGGACATGGAATGGATTTCCCATTTTTTGAAGTTTATTTTACTTTATTTTTAAGCTGTTAGCATGAGGGTAAGGTACTAGTCAAGGTACCATGCAGGGTGGCTAAAGCTACAATAGAAACACAGTTTTTCTGGACTGGAGAACCTTAAGATAGAGCTCAGGGCAACCATACCCATTAGAAAGTGAGAAGGAACTCTCAGATAGGGAAAAGCCCCAAGTAAGCCTGAAATGTTATATATAAACTCTGCACAATTCTCTGACTGACCCCTGAACTCCACATGCATGGAATGGATTGAAAACAGTCCAGTTGAGAAAAAAAAACTTGAAATGAGATTTGTACCAGTGCCTGAGATAAATAATTTGTACTTTGAGTCTAATCAAGTTAACTGCCTGCTAAAACGAAAATATCAACATTATTTGGGAGAATATAACAAAACTCAGAGTCTCGACAGCATAATGTACAGTGTCCAGAATACAGTGCAAAATTATTCAATGTATGAGTAAGCAGAAAAATGCGTGAGAGAGAGACCAATTCCAGAATGACTCAGATTTTGGAATTTGCAGGTAAGACTTTAAAGTAGCTATTATAGCTATGTGAGGTAAAGGAAGACAAGAAAGGGAATATCAGCAAAAAAAATGGAAACCATAAGACAGAACAAAATGGAAATTCTATAAATAAAAAATACAATATCTGAAATAAAAAAATTGTTGGGTGAACTTAACAGCAGAATGGTGATGAGGAACCTGACAGTGAACTTGAAAATAAAGCCATACAAACCATCTTATCTGAAGAATGGAAAGGACAATTACTGAAAAGAAAAATAAACAGAGCTTCAAGGCCTCAGATCAAAAGGTCTAACATATATGTATTTGGAATCTCGGAAACAAAGAAAAGAAAGAATGAGGCAGAAAAAAATATTTAAAAGTAAAAAAAACCTCAGCCTTTAGAACGATCCATATTTGTACAATGAAATAAGCTTTCTCATTAAAAAAAGAAAAGTTATCTTCGCAAGTTACAAACAAAAGTAGTAACTTTACTTCACATGTTAACAAAAGAAATTATCTTTCTTTTAAAATGTATTAAGATTTAAGGCTCAGGGTAAACTCCAATTCATTTCGTGGTGTTAAGCGTATGCTGCAATATACATAGAATCTGCATGCTTAAATGCAAGCAAGCGAGCAAACTACCTCAAGTACTGTCAAACAGTAACTTATAAATTGCCCTTCCTGTCACCTCTCTTCTTTGTGCTGGTCACTGATAGAGGCACTGGAAGTGGAATAGACATAACCATGACAATTAGATTCTACACAAGAAAAATGCCATATAAAAATTCTTGTGAGATGAGTCCAGGAAACATAGCTGCCAGGATTGCAATATTGTGCTCTTGTTTATGCATAATGTAACAGAACGGCCTTTGTATTATTTTTAACAGCTCATACTTAAAATAATCCGTATTTCAAAGGAGAGTAAACAGTGCATAAGCTTAGCTTGCTCTTTACTGCATAACTTGGTTCTTGTATAATGGACATTCTTAGGCACTAGACAAGTCAATCTCTAAATAAACAGTAACTTCCTCTGTGTTTCCAAGTGTAGAAATTAAGAGGAATATACAACACGAGAAGTTTCTAACTAAACAACTGTTAAAAATCAAATAGTATTTAAGTCCATTTACAGTAAGGCTAAAAATAATATTTAATCTCTTGAAACATATCCATAACAATGGCTAATGCTACACAATTAATTAAGTGAAGCACAAAAGAAATTTCAGGGGAATAACATGAACAAAAGAGCTTGTAAAGGTGGAGGACAGTCCCTTGTATTGAATAGAATTTTGGGGTTAACTGTCATCAGTAATCGAACTGATCAGAAATTGCCTCAAATTCTATTTTGTTCTTTCCTCTTTGCTATCCTTGTGAAAGCAAAGCTCTACTACAGGTCTTCCCTGGCTGTTGCCACAATACATTCTCCAAAAGCATCAAGTGAATGGCATTTTCTTGTCTGAGAATTTAGTATGAAATAAACCAATAATGTCATCAAAGCAAATATTCAACAATTAAAAATTACCTATAGTCATTTATAATAGAAAACATAGGTTTTAATTTCTATCGAATGAGCATAAACAAATTGATTGCATGAGAGATGTCAGTATATCAAATGTACACACAACACATAAAAATACAACTGAAACAGGTTTTACATTAATATTCTAATTATAATAATATTTTAGCAATTATTTTAACAGTAAGTTTTCTCTTTAAGGAATAATTTGTGTTGTTCAGTTTTCTTAAGGGAGGTATATAAATAAGTTTTAATTGATGTCCCTTTTTATCTGTTAGGAAATTTCCTACAATAAATGAAATGATTCAAAAGCATTCAATGACTTTATTCTATAATTAGCTTCAAGCTCAAAGTAGTATGGATTAATAAATGTTTGTTGAAGGGTACTACTAATGAAACTGTTCCTCTTTAATTAAATGGAAACTCAAAGCATGTCTTTCTTGTCTTTGTGCCACTTCCACCTCTGAATGGGAAGGAGAAGCTCTCAGAACAACCAATAAAAGAAATGAAGAAGACACCAGTCAGCTATAATCCTAGGAAGTTAACGTTTTTCTCTTTCACTTGAATCACTTATATCTCAGGAAACAAGAGCTATAAGACTAAGCCTAGCGTTGCCCCTTTCTTAGGAAACACCTAGACTTTGGAAGGCCAGAGAAGCACCCAAGGTAGAAGAAGTCATGGGGGCAGGCAGCTATGACTGAGGATGAATTGCGGAGGAGTGCCGGAGAACAGTCTGCTCAAGATGCCCTAGTCTTTAAACCAAGAGAGCCAAGGTATCTTCAAGGCTCACATGGCTCCTATCTAGCTGTCCAAGGTAAGCATATCACTAAATTGGGGATGGAAGCCCTTACATATTAATTAAGATGATGTGCTTTCCTAGAGTGTCAATTGAGGCTCAGGATCATACCCCTAGCCATTTAACATTACTAGTCATCGGGATTTTTAAAACAAAAGACTGGCATTTCTTTCCCTCACTCTCTGTTAGCTCCTCAGTTTAATCAAAGCTCAGGTGAAGCTACACATAAAGATAAACGTTCTTGGGATTTACCATGTGGCAGGCACTGCTCTATGCACTGGATATACATCATCTCATGTAAATCTCCACAACAACCCTACCAGGCAGATCCTATTATCATCCCTATTTTATGGATGAGAAAATTGAGGCTTAAAAAGGTTTGGGAACTTGCTCAAGGTTACGCTGCTATGTGACAGAGCTAAAATTTAAACCCAGGTCTGTCTGGCTCTGCAGTGCAAGATTTTATGCACTAGGTTATTCTTCTGCTGTCCAAATCAAAGATACTTGGAAATAATGAGAACGAGCAAACCTCTCCCATCCTCTCTACCAAAGAGCTCCCACACACTTCATCAGTGGGCTAAAATCTGCATGTTTATGGGAAAGTGATAAAACCTGAAATGAAGTTAACAGCCTGGACTTTTTTTTTTTTTGAGACAGAGTCTCACTCTGTTGCCCTGGCTAGATTGAGTGCGGTGGCATCAGCCTAGCTCACAGCAACCTCAAACTCCTGGGCTCAAGCAATCTTACTGCCTCAGCCTCCCAAGTAGTTGGGACTACAGGCATGTACCACCATGCCCAGCTAATTTTTTCTATATAGATTTTTAGTTGTCCAAATAATTTCTATTTTTAGTAGAGACAGGGTCTTGCTCTTGCTCAGGCTGGTCTCGAACTCCTGACCTTGAGCGATCCACCCGCCTCGGCCTCCCAGAGTGCTAGGATTACAGGCGTGAGCCACTGTGCCCGGCCACAGCCTGGACTTTTTAAAAGAAAATTCAAAACAGAATTGCTAAGAAAGAAAGGCACAGTGTCTTCAGGATAGACAGAGCAGGGTTAGTATGTGCAAAAGCCATCCAGTAAAAAGGTAAAAGTAGCAAGATTATTTAAATAGTAATAAGACTAAGGCATTTTTGTCAGTTTCATAGAATATCCTATCTTCCTTGATTCAATCATTTCTTCTCATATGAAAGGTACTGATTAATGGCTTCCATCAACTACAGCATGTCATATTAAGGAACAGGAAATAATAAATCCTTCATCTCAGTTCTTAATTTTAGCAGCTACAATTTCTTCACAACTTCTTGACATTTAATAGGTGTGACAGAAGAACACTTGTGCTCAAGATTTAAGCAGGGTACTGCTTCCATCATCAAGAGACACCAGACACTGATACCAGATAGGAGCATAGGTGTCCAGAGCTCTTCTTTGACTGGAAAGGGTCTTAACTTATGACCAGGCCTGGGTGGAGATCGGTCAACAGGCACGGGGGACATAGCTAGAGAGATCCCTTGATGGTGACGTGCACACAGCTATGGAGGAGGAAGGGTTAATTTGGCACATCAAAGAAGCCCAGATGGACAGAGAAGGAACTGAAGCAAGAAGAGGCTGATACACAAGGAGAGACAAGGAAGAGCAAGGGGTCTAGAAAAGATGCAGGTTCAAAAGGCAAATGTAAATCAAATTAAAGACTGAGAAAGCTGAAAAGCTAGGAAGCTGTGAGCAGCGACTAGTTGAGGTTTAAGAGGTGGAGGAGTTCTAGATGATTCCAGGTTATAGGGTACAGCTGTGGGGAAGGGCTCCTAGAGTGGAGGTAACAACAAAAGATCTCAAAACTGGGTCAACTGAAGAACTGTGAGACCAGATTGCCTGAACGACAAGTTATAATAGAGACAAAAATGACTAAAAGGCTAACAGCACCCTCAGTGCTTACAGGGGACTGACTAGGAGGTCCATAGGAAGCAGGAAGCAGGGGAGAGAGAAACAGGGCCAGATAATGTGTGCTTCAGTGCCTGGGAGTATGCTGGGGAGGCTGAACATCCCAGAAGCACCACTGAAGAGCTCAGAGAAGGGGCAAGATGCCAGCCATCCACCTGGGAGAGCGAGCAACAGCATTGTCACCACAGAGACCTGCCCTCCAACAACACGTGAGTGGCAAGACCCTTGTCCTTAGCCCTTGACTCCTTCCATTACCCTCACTTTCACTTCCACAGCTTTAATTATCACTTCTCACCTCCATACAAATAACTGCCAAGTTTATATCTCCAACCTCAGGCTCTCTCCTGCACGGTAGTTCTGAATTTCTAAACAGCCTTCAAGATATCTTTTCCTAGACTACCAGCCATTAATTCAAACTTAACATGTCAAAAACTCAACGAAGTAAGAATCTTTCCCTCAAAACTCTCACCTCCAGCTTTTCCTATTCCTCCCACTAACCCGGACTGAAAAGATGGCGTCATCTTTTGCTTCTTCCACCACTTCTCCACTCACACCTTATTCCGGTTGTACCAATTCTTCCCTTATGACGCCTTTAAGGCCATCCTTCCTGTCACGCGCCACAACCACCCTCACAGCTGAATGTGCGTTATTACAAGAGTCTCGGGACTCTCCTACCTGGATTCCCTGCTTTCTTCTTTCTATTCTTTCTACTGATTCAAGACAAATCTTCCTAAAACCTTACTTTGCATATGTCAATCTCTATTCACAAACTTCTCATACCTCCCAATTACTTCCATACTATTGCAGGCCAAACTCTTTGGGCAAACACTGCAAGTCCTTCCTGGCCTGTCTCCTCCCACATCTTCAAAACTATCTCCCATTACTTCACTACAGGAACCAGGCATACCATGATTATTCCGATTCCTACCATCCCCATGGACTAAATAGATTTTGAATTAATTCATATTTGTGATGATATTCACCTGTTCTACTTTCACTACAAACCACATGTTTCTTTTAAATGAAGATTTTAATTCGGTAAGATTCAAGTAACTTGGCATTTTGTAAAAATGATCTAGCAGAATTTCCCTAATGAGCTATGAAAGTATAAATTACTTCCATAGTCGCTCACTTTTAATCTATAATTTAGCAGGTGAGGGGCCCATTAGTAGACATCTGGATTTTAGATGTTAATAAAATTAATTTATTGTCAGATTTCAATCCTCAGAGAAAGGAAGTCTTACTTATCACAACTTTCTGAAATCCATCCTAAGCGATTGTCTTTTAGAGGTGACCATTCCTAGAAATACATTACACAATTTTATACACTCACCAAAAAAAGTGCAGCTACAGTGGAATGCATCCATGATAGGTTGTAAATAACAACTTATATATCACAGATCCCCTGATCTACTGGATGAAGAAAGCTTTCCCACCTCCAAGGCCCCTTAACTCTCACTATACCCGCCACTTTCTACAATGAAATATCAATTATCTCCAATCCTTACATCAATGTGTTGTTAAACTGAATGACAACATTTTATAGACGAGGGAGGCCGAGGCAGGAGGATCGCTCAAGGTCAGGAGTTCGAGACCAGCCTGAGCAAGAGCGAGACCCTGTCTATACTAAAAATAGAAAGAAATTAGCTGGACAATTGGAAATACATAGAAAAAATTAGCTGGGCATGGTGGTGCATGCCTGTAGCCCCAGCTACTCGAGAGGCTGAGGCAGGAGGATTGCTTGAGCCCAGGAGTTTGAGGTTGCTATGAGCTAGGCTGACCCCATGACACTTTAGCCTAGGCAACAGAGTGAGACTCTGTCTCAAAAAAAAAAACAAACAACAACAACAAAAAAACATTTTATAGATGAGGGATTGTGGCCAGAAAAGTTAAAAGAGATAGTAAATGGTAGAGTCAGACATGGATCCAAGGTTTTCTGGCCCCAAGTCCAGCATTCTTTTATTCCATGCTGTCTCAATTAAAGTTTCCAAAGAGTAATAATGGAGAAAGAGAATAAAAGACACCAAGACTCTGTAAAGACCAGCACCTGCACACCTGAGAGGGGTTCATGTGCTGGTGCTTAGTCTAACTTCAGTGGGTAGTGACCCCAAGGTGAACCCCTGAGGACTTATGACCCCACTCCCCACACCAAGGCCTTTGCCACAACTTACATCACATTGTCTAGGCTCTCTGCACTGCACATTGTGGTGGTTGCTGTTCTGCCAAGGAATTACTACTGACACGTCATCTGAACTTTCCTTAAGACAGATGCGATTCTATTATGCCCGGAGGAAGATGCTTTCAAAGTCAGTAAGACAGATTTCCGCTTTATTGCCAGAAGATTATATAACTAAAAACCTAATGCACAATTTACACTCTTTTCTGCTCTTTCTTCCTTCTTTCAGTGCAGGAGAATATTTATTTGAAATGGCACTTTTAATGCCATTTATCAGGATAAATAGTTTCTTCATCATGCCTGAATTCTGATTTACTAATATTCAATAATATATAATATACATTGAGTACTTACTAGAAGTCAAGCATTGTTCTGCACATACGTGTATTAATTCACTATCTGCACAACTCTATCCAGTTAACATTATTGTTATCCATATTTTAAAGATGAGGAAACTGAGGCCCAGTGCTCAAGATTACACAGCTGGTAAGCGGTGGAGTTGAGATTCAAACCCAGGCACTCTACCCCCATAGTCTCTATTTTTCATCACTGCATAGAGCAATGAACATTCTACCATGAATGTCATACATCTTTAGTTCTAGAACCAAGAACCAGACAAAGCACTGGCAAGTTTTATATGGATTGCAACTAGAGATAAATCCCACAGATTCTAGGTTATACCCTTTCTATTATTAAATATCCGAATATTATCTGATCACATTTCTCAAGCAGGAAAAGGAAGTCAGCTGATTTGTCTTAGGTAGCAGTTGGGGGCAGGGACAGGAGGGATATCAAAATGAAATCCAAGAGAGAATTCTACAGTCCATTTTAGAGTGCCTAGAACAGACCAACAAACAAAGCCGCGGCATCCCGCACACATTGGGAACTAAGGTACTAAGCCACGTAGGAACAAGACAACCGGGGAAGATGAGCATTGGCAGGTGATCTAGGCATATCCCAGGGACAGGTGCAAATGACTGCTGTGGAAATTTCGTGTTTCCGGTGCATGAGTGCAGGTAGGTTGAGTCTATTTAAAGAAGCCAAAATAAGACAAACATATATAGGTAATGCAATTATATGACCACCAAAGCTGGTGTACACTATGTAAGTAATACGTAATGTAAACAATATGATTATTTTAGCACTAAGGTGAGGAAGACAAAAAATACAGGACAAGCAATGCAAGATAGACTATAAAATTCCAAAGGACCAATAATAAAATATACTGAGGAAATAAACTTTACAATAAAATAAATATACATGCAAATAAAATGCAGAAAGTTGAAAAGTAAAACCTTGACTAATTGTAATACTACAAGACTTTCTTTTTTATTTTTTGCTAAATGGCTCTTCAGTACAATTTAATAAAGGTATTGATCTCCTAGTATATGAGATTAGGGACACTAGAAATTATAGGAGACTCAAGTACCAGTAAATTACAATCCTTCAATGGTACTCACAATCCATTGTTTTTACTAATGCAAATAAACAACTGTAGCACCACAACAAACATGAAGAAAAGAGCTGGACGGAATAAGAATGCATTGTTAGGAGTGGGAAGAGGGGACCTTTGAGAAATGCCTACGGCTTTCCAGTTTGAAGAGCAGGCAATGGTAGGCAAGAAGCGATATGGACAAAACCAGGCTCATGATGTAAAAAGGAGGGATGATGTAAGAAATACTGAAGGCCTTGCTAACTGCTGGGTCAAATCCAATGAAAATCAAAGATGGCACTAAGATTTTAGGAAACTCTTTCTTTCTTAATATAGTTTCTTACTTCTAAAGCAGGCACTAGGAAAGCCAGTTGGGAGAAAGAGCCCCACGCTGTTCCTAAACCACCTTACCTCAGCCCCTTGCTGATTCCTGCCACAATCAGCACTCAGACCTCAGAAGAGAGGCCACTTGTCTTGGACACTTTGACTAAAGCTGATTAATAACCCTTCCCTTAAATCATAACACCCCTGCTTTGGGTTCTCCATTTTTACCCCCATGGTACAGCTAAGACAAGCTAACACATTTAGGAATACTTTACCAAAGGCTGGGAGATTAGTAAAAAGGGATTAATACTAAGAGATACCATATATCATAAACAAGGTACAGTTTAGACCAGCTGTCCCCAACCTTTTTGGCACCAGGGACCGGTTTCATGGAAGACAGTTTTTCCATGGATGGGGATGGGGTGCAGTGGAGCTCAGGAAGTGACGCAAACAATAGGCAATGGGGAGCGGCTGTAAATCCAGATGAAGCTTCACTGGCTCACCAGCTGCTCACCTCCTGCTGTGAGGCTCCTAACAGGTGACAGAACAGTAACAGTCCGTGGCCCAGGGGTTGCTGCAGGTTTAGACCTTTTCAGCATATGGAACACAGTAGGAATCAGGCCTTCCTGTCTCCTGGCATCTTCCCAGGTGGTAGATACTGTCTCCAATGGCCACTGCCCAGGCACCCCTCCTAGACAGCTTCCTCAGAGTCAGACCACAAATGTGAATAAACACACACAGCCAGATGCTCTCTTCCACAGCCCCACTTTGGAAACTCAAGACCCACTTTTTATCCAACTTATTGACATGGGACATGACCTTCCTCTTCATGCTTGTAATTTTCAACAATGCAAAACATAACCACTCCAGCAAACAGCAAATACGTGTACACACACACACACACACACACACACACACACACACCCCAAATGCATAAACACATCTATAGAAAGGGACACATCAACAAAACAGGAAAGCTTCAGAAAGGAGCTAAATGATGAAGGTTAAAAAAGAAAAGAAAGAAAGAAAACTAGTAGAAGGGAAATGAGGTTAATTTGGGAAATGTTAGATTTGAGGTGCCAAAAACACATCCAGGTAGAGATACATACAATATACAATATACAGAAAAATGCTCATCTGGAGCATATAAGGGCGGCTGATTTTGTAGATTTTTTTTAAATTGAACTTTTGGGAATATATAAGAAGAAAACATAGAAAAGAGAGAAGTGAGAGGAAGATCAAACCTTTGGAAATGCCTCCACCACACTGAGTGTGGGGTGGCACAAGAGGAAAAGGAGGAAAGAGCAAGAGAGACAGAAAGAGAACATGAGGAGACAAAAGGCAGTGAAATGGATGCATTCTAGAGAGAGGAAGTGGGCAACAGTCCAAATGCTTCAAGGAGCAAGAGGGAGGTTATAGCTAAGAAAAGCTCATTGGATTTGAAATAAAAGACACAGATAGATGCCGTTGGAGAGGCAGAGTTTAGTAGAGTGATGGGAAAAGATCAGAACAGCTGGACAAGGAGTGATCAGCAAGTGGAAGCCGGGCACCCGTCATTCATTCATGAGGACTGACAGCGAAAGGAAGGATATGGAAAACAAGACTGCAAGCCCTGCTGGCACAGGGACCTTGCCCGTTTTGCTCACTGCAGTCCCCAGCACCAAGAACAGTTCCTGGCATGTAATAGACACTCAATAAATATTGGTTCACTGAATGTTGTTTATCCAGTGAATTTTGTTGTTTGATTCAATAAATGAATTAATGAATGAATACAGTACTTGTATTTGAGGGAGTATGAAAGAATAATCTTGTTATCACATGTAATTCAGATATGAATTCTGGAGTTATACTGTCCAGTACTGTAAGTGCAGCTCACATAATTAGACTTAATGTGGGGTGGAGGATGGAGGTCTTGTATAAAGGTTGAAGTTAATCTTTTTGACAACAATCTGAGGAAAAATGAAATCTTTTGGGCCAAACGCTAGAACTGGAGGAAAACTCCTGAGTGTCTGCAGAGTAGAATTCCCTCCCTGCCTTAACTACAAAAGTATCAAGAGATTGAAAAGAGCACCTGAAAGATGGGTTAAGAAGAGGCTTTCCACCTCAGGGAAGGTAGGGAGCAAGTTATTAAGAAATCCAGGCAAGTGCCTACGAAGATGCAGAAACCTTTTGGAGCTAGAGGTTACCTATCTCAGGCCACTAATGGTTCTGCTACTCTATGTTAATTCTCTTTGTTCTGTCCCACATTCCAAGTCTTTGGAAAGTTCCGATCTGGGCATGAGAATATAAAACCGTTCAGGCAGCACTGGGGTCAGTGGCCAGCTTTGTGGTAGCAGGAGCTACAAGAGCCAAAGGATGGCAAGCATTGTGGATGCACAGTGGAGAAGCCACCAAGACACCTTGAAGTTCCAGGGTTTGCTGTGTTTTTTTTATCAGACGACATGGTAGTCTCTTACAGGGAATCTAGGAAAGAGTATTTTTCCAGTTATTTCTCATTTGGTTTTGTTTGATTTTGACAACGGAGACTTGAGCAGATAAGAGGTCTAAAGGGGGAAAACTGGCAGAGAGCAAGAGAAAGAAGGTAAAGTTATAAAGAATTTATAGAATGCAATTAAACAAATCACTGGAATAAAAAGGAGGTCATGCAATGCAAAGGTTAGATGAGGAGGTCAGTTTCTGCAAAGTGGTATAAAGAAAGATTGGGAGCAGAGAGAAAGAAAACGATGCTTCTGTGAAGTTCACCTGGAAGTCAGGAGACAGCTGGAGATGCTTATGGAACACAGAAGGTACACGAAGCTGCTGGGGACAGGCCACAGAGAGCCTAGTGAGTAAGACGGTTTCTACAAATCTTGAGGGACTAGATCACTGGAATTTCCAGAAATTCTAATCAGCACAATTTAATACTGTCTGGAGCAATACTTGGCAACCTAGGGAAGTTTGTTGCAATTGTTGGAGGTACAGTCCTACACTTGAGCCAAGCTCAGCTCCCCATAATGGATCTACCACATACAGAGCCATAATAATGGGATAAACTCACACCTCATAGCAGAATCATCTCACAATGTTAGAAACAATCCTAAAGACAAGTTCTACTCAAAAGAATCACAATTAATCCACCCTGCTATTTTCCTTCAAATGGAGCTGAGTTGTACTATTTCTACCAAGATCCTTAGGGGCTTCCAGATGGAAGAAATCTTGGAAATCCTCTAGTCCAACCTCTCAACTATTATGATTTCATTTTTAGAAATCCCTGGCAGAAACTATCGGTGGACACTGGCATCCCCAGGCTCCTCTACATTTCTCAGCCTCCGCTGCAACACATCTGAGGCCATATGGCTGTGCTCTGGCCAATGCGACGCTGGTGGAAGTAATCTGAGTCACTCCCAGACCTGGCTCTCTCTTCGATGGAGGAGAACCAGCCAACCTGCATCACATATTAGACTCTGCTTGAGAGAGAAATACACTTTGATAATTTTAGTCACTGATATTTTTGGATTTGTCTGTTTCAGCAGCAATTATTAATTAATTTTCAAGCCACCTTTTAATAACTTAGCAATGCAGAGTTGCCAATCATGCTATAGAAGGGAACGGGGATTGTTATTACCCACATACCCAAAGGATTAAGATGAAAGAAGCAGTCATGAAACCCATTTTTACAATATAGTCACACCTCACTTACCTAAAGGTTATTATTTGAGACATAACTTTGCTGGCTAAAGCCTCAGCCCCCTAACTCAGGACCAGGAAGTAAGCAACAGAGGCCTTAAAACAACCCAGGCTGAGAGCTAAATAAAGCTTTACAGCTTCACTCACCACTTAGCTCCTCAGGCTCTATTTACTCAAGTTATTCTGGAGTAAATCAATCAATCTTGGGAATCTGATTATCTCACATGAGATAAGAAATAGGAAACCAGAAGCAAAAAGGAGTGGCTAGACGTGGGCAAAACCAGCCATTCTGACAGTGAAGGAGAGATCAGAAGGACGCTGAAAGGCAACACACCCAAGTCAAAAAGCAGGGCGCAGTGCCCCATGCCCCATTTTATAAAGGATGATTTGAACCCCACTGCTCCTCAGAATCCTGACGGCATCACAGAGCAGCTCAGCCCACAACTGACGCTAATGAGTTGAGTCTTCACCCAACCTTTGTAAGCTTCTAAAGAAGGCAGAAAAATGCGTAAATGGAAATGGTTGCTCAAAACAGTTTCAATGTTTAGAGACATACCCTTGGTCATTTGAAAAAATCATTTATAAGGGCTACCTTATTCCTTAGGATGTCACAAAAAGTTGTTCAAAAATAGGAGTCATTGCCAATTGCATGTGATCTGATTTGGAATGCATGGCTCCTCCCAAGCCGATTTAGGTGCACACACCCAGTATGAAGGAAACCCAGATTCCGTAAGAAAAATCAAGACCTAAATGTGATATGAAGTAGAAAGGAACTTAGAGATCATGCAGCCAAGACCCTAGAGGAAGGTCAGGTGATCAGAGGGCACACATTCATCTATCTCACCGTGGAGAGGGAACCACAGCCCCTGCCTCCTGGTTTGGCAGCCACAATATACTCATCCATATCACAATTTCCCAGGCCCACTCCCAACCTTCTCCATCCCTTCAAAGGCCTTCTGGTTGGCCCCCAGGCCTGACGCACTCACCTGCAGAAAGCAGTGTCCAACTGGGGCATGCTCTGCAAGGGTGGCATTGTACACTTGCCTCTGGAAGATGGGCTCGTTGTCATTCACGTCATCCACAGTGATGCTCACCAGGCAGGTGGCAGAGAGCGGAGGCTCTCCGAGGTCCTGGGCCACCACTCTCAGCTCCACCACCTCCTGGACCTCTCGGTCTAGAGTCCGGATGGTGCTGATCACAGCTCTTTTGGGATCGATGGTGAAAGACGGTCCACACTCTGCCGTGGGCAGAGCTTCTGGGTTGCAGGGAGCCGAGAGTTGGATTAGCGTGTAGCGGAGGGAGGCGTGATCAGTGCCACCCTCATCGGCATCAGTGGCGCTGACCCACACGACTGCGGTGCCAGGGGCCGCGGCCTCAGACACTGCGGCCCAGTAATGCCCCTGGCTGAAGAGAGGAGGGTGATCGTTGAGATCGGCCACCCGGAGCAGCAGCGTCTCCTCCGTGCTCAGAGGCGGGGACCCCGCATCCGTGGCCACCAGACGCAATTCATACAGATCGCGGCTCTCCCTGTCCAGGGGCCCCTCAACGCAAAGAAAAAATACCCCCGGGGGGCCGCCCGGCCGCAGTGCGAAGGCTCCCTCACCGCCTTCCAAAGACAGCGAGATGCTTCCGCCTCCGAGACCCACGCCAAACTGCCCAGTGGCCTCCTCTTCCTTCTCCGGTTCACCGTCCGCGTCGGACACCGAGACGCGAGCCACGTAGTCGCCCGGCTGGGCGCCCTCAGAGACGCTGGCGGCGCCTCCCTCAGTGAGGAAGAGCAGATGAATGGCGGGCGGGTTGTCATTCACGTCCAGCACGGCGATGGACACGCGCACGGTAGCGACCTCAGGCTCGGCGCCTCCGTCGCGGGCCTCGACCACAAGCTGGTGCCAGGCCTGCGCCTCGCGGTCCAGAGGTCTCAGCACTCGCACCACACCGCTCAGCTCCTCCACCGCGAAGTAGGCCGCGTCGCCCAGAGGCCCGCCCCCACTACTCGCCCCTGGCACTTGCCGGGCGCGGATGCTGTAGCGCACGTGGCCATTGGGCCCCAGGTCGCGGTCGGTGGCCAGCACTCGACAGACCTCGGAGCCCGGCGGGGCGTTCTCGCGCACTGCCGCGCGGTACTCGCCCTGCTCAAAGATCGGCGGGTTGTCGTTCTCATCCAGCACGCGCAGCTCCACGCGCAGGCGGCCCGTGCGCCGCGGGCGGCCGCCGTCCCACGCCTCGATCTGCAGCTCGTGCGCCGCCGCCGCCTCTCGGTCCAAGCGCCGCAGCAGCACCAGGTCTAGGGGCTCTAGGGGCGACGAGGAGCCGGGCAAAAGCGGCGACGACGGTAGCCCCGGAGTCCCATAGCGCAACTGGAAGAACGGCCCTTCGGGGTCCTGAAGCAGGTTGGACGGTTGCACCAGGGTGTAGCCCTGCGTGCTGAACAGCCCCGCGTCAGGGTCGTGGGCACCTGGTAGGCGGAATGCGGTGCCTGGAGGGGTGAGCTCGGAGACGTCGAGTTGCAGGGAGTCCCGGGGAAAGCGCGGCGAGTGGTCATTCACGTCGTTGACGCGGATCTCCACCTGCACTACGGCGCCCAGCAGCGTGGCGGCCACGAAGCTGTAGTGGTCCCGCCGCTCGCGGTCCAGGCGCCGCGCGGTGCGGATGATACCGGTGTCCGGGTGCACATGGAAGTCGTCCAGCAGTGGGGAGTCATCCGAGTCCTCGGACAGAAAGAAACCGCTCCCCTCCTGCTGCTGCGCGGCTGGCAGCCCAGCGCGGATGTCACCCACCAGCGTGTCCGGGGGAAGCCCCTCGTCCACGGAAAGGCTGAGGTTGAACAACTGGGCAGACGAGCCCGAGGCCGCCCACAGCCACACGTGCACGAAGAGCCCGAGCAGGGAGCGCTGTGCCCCAGCGCCGCCGCCGCCGCCCGGCCGCCCGCGGGGTGACCCTCTCTTCCCGGGGAGCAGGAGGCTCTTCCCGACGGGAGGGCCCCGCTGCTGACGCCTTTCGCCCATCTTCCGCCCAGAAGGGCTCATATCTCCGCCAGCTCCTTGGGAAGGCTCCCGGGTAACTGCCAGCTTGTGGTGGGATCGCAGAAAAATCCAGGAGCCTCTTCAGTGTCTGAGCCAAGGAAGAAAAGACTTTGTTTGGCAAACAAACCGACAGACCCAGGAGTTCCCGAGGTTACATCTGCAACTGGTGAAAACGTCCTCTGCCTGCAGCTCACGCAGCAAGGAAGCTCTAGCTGCCTCTGCCGCTGCAGCCACCTCTTCAGCCCCTGGATTTCTTTAAACGAGTCTCATCTCTCTTTCTCTCTCCTTTTATTCTTTTTACATCTGTTCCTTGTTTTGCTCGGCTGGTTGTTTCCCCCTGGTAAAGTCAGGTGCATTATTTGTTTTGCCAAAAAGGAGGAAATTATTTAAAGCGCGCGCACACAAGGAGAGGATGGGGATCGGCCGGAGAAGGGGTGGAGTAAGGGCGGGGAGGCAGCGAGTAGGGGCGCGGGGCCTGAGGCAAGAGGAGGGAGGGGCGCTGCGGCGGTGTAGGCTGCTCCGGGGGCGGGGCGGTCGCTCCCCGCGGCGTCTCCAGGCGCCGAGCACCCCGCGACTTCCCCGGCGACCTAGCCTCCGCCGTCTCCCCTTCTCTCCCCTCCCTTCCCCGCCGAGTGACGCGGCGCACACGAGGGCAAACTCCAGCCTGCGAGCTGCACCTCTGCAGCAGGGCCGAAAAGGGTCAAATGGGAAAGGTCCTGGAGGTCTGACCGGGGGGCGGGTGGGGGACGCGCAGGCGGGCGTCTGCCCAGGCGTGGCAAGCCAAGTGGTGATGGGCGGGGGTGGGGGGAGGTGAGGGACGCGGCCTCCCCACGCCCTCCCCGACCCCCCTGCCCCGATCCTCTGGACCGTCCCTCCAGCGGGCCTGATGCTTGGCTCGGGCTGAGCAGAGAAAGTGGGGGTTATAATCACTTTCGGGAGTCAAACTTGTGTTCTCCATTTGGCGAGAGAGACTCGCCCCGGCGGCAGGACAGATGGAGTCAAAGGGCGATGCACACACAGCTGGGGCCCGGCTGACTGCAAAGGGGGAGAAGGCGGAACTTGGGAAGGCCTTCGAGAAAACCCGACAAATCTGTGACACACATGGTGCAAACCACTCTTTATTATGCCGCGCTACTACTCGGCGACGTGTGAGCGTCTTGTCACTCCCCTCTGCCACCAGGAATGACGACAATAGATTCGGCTTGTGAACCCTTTTTATACATTCAGCGCCACCATAACACTTGCAGGATGTTTTACGATGCTGATTTATGAGCAGAAAGACCGGGTAGCGGAAACCTCACCACCTCCCAGCGCTCCACCACCACCCCTAAACTAGGAAGTTTGCAAGCAGGGCCAACCTACGGATACCACTTTCAAAACTAGCTTCTGTCTGAGTCCAAAGAAAATGCCAGTAAATCACCATAGTCGCAGATTTCCCTTCAATGATCCACAATCATCGGTAGAAATTGATAAATGGCCTCTAATAAAGTATACCCGAGGAAGGACTCTCTGGCCTCTTAAGACTGTCTCGCCCTATTTAGCAATTGGTTTCTGCAATTTTGCATTTCGGCGGGAGGGAAGAATTAATTTCCTAGTTACTGTTCCTCTCCTTTAGGGAAGACCGAAAGGTCTGCAGAGTGGCCCTTTGCAGCAACAATAAAATACCTTTTTAGTATACAGTAAAGTTATATATAATTGCTAATCCACAGCCACGTCATCATCTCTACCTCTGACAAAATAACAATAAAACAATTTATTTTGTAGCAGAGATATTGCATGTAAATGAAGACACCGTTAAAAATAAATTCCACTTCCTTTCACCAATGAAGCCTCCTTAACCATTAACATTTGTTATGAGTCTTTGGAGTCTTCTTTTTCCTCAGTGTGAGCAATCTCACCCTAACCAGGTCCCCTGCCTCCACTCTTGCCCCTTTCTAAGTAATTCTCAGCCAAGCATCTGGATTGATGTTTCAAAGCTGACTCAACTCATGTTATCTCCTGTTTAGAACCCGCAATATGATTCCATTATGCTTGGATTATAATTGAGACCCCTTCGGTCAGACTCCTTCCCGTAGTACAAGGTCCACCTTTCTGACCTTGCCTCATACCACCACTCTGGATCCAGCCATACTGCCTTCTTTCTGAACTTGGTGATTCGAATTGTTAGAAGTTTCCAAGCCTGGGATTTCTTTTTTCTGCTTTGAAAAACTCTGGATCTTCTTTATTCGGATCGCAACTCAAATGCCAACTGTTGAGAGAGCTCTTCCCTCCTCACCCTACCTCAAGTAGCCTCTCCCCCTTAAACCCTACATCCTCACATTATATTCCATTTACAGCACCTACAGCACCTGAAATCATCTTGTTTTATTCATTTGTTTATTAGATTACCACAATCTCAACCCTCTTCATGCACTTTAAGCACCTAGAACAATATCTAGCATATAGTGGGTCTCGATTCATTAAATATGCGTGGAATGGATGGTTGGTTGAACCTGTGAGTAGATGGATGGATGATGAATCTGTTAAAGCAAAAATTTGAAGGCATAACTAAATGAATTAGCCGTGAGATCATTCATTGTGATGAATTATGTCTTCACAATCTTACTCATTTGAATCATGCTACGGGGCTTTTGTAAACTGTATTGTTAAATGTTTACTTGAGTCTAAGAATAAAGGAAAAGAAGCATCTTTTTCTGCATCTCTCACTGATACATTCTTTATAAACTGTGATTTAATTTAGAAACAATGAAAAATCAAGAACTTCAAACCTATTTTTCCATTAATTTTTAGGCTTCATAATTCAAGCATGTACAATTCAAGGTCTCCTGCTCACTTCACAGTACCCTTCATTGAATGTCCTGAGCAGCATTGTAGAATTAAGAATTCAATTTGGTAAAATAAAAGAATTAAGAGCATTTCTCAAATATGTGAAAAATAATTTTAGAAAATACAGGAGCCAACAGCCTGCAAGAAATATGTCAAGGTCTGACCCTTTTGAGGAAAGTATCGTAGTGTAACTGGCAAGAGTTTTGGCTTTGAAGCTGGACACGTCTGATTCTGCTCTATAATTTGAGCCAAGCTATTTAAATATTAAGCCTTAGTTTTCTCCTCTCTAAATTAAGGATGATATATCTGGTTTACAGGGATATTATGAGCCTTAAATCAGATGATATTTGTGGATTGGCACATAGAAGGCTTTCAGTAAGCATCGTTTATCTTTGTTATTTGTATCATGAAATGTTTTAGGGGTAATTGTTTTGAGATTCTCAGTAGTATCAAACTCTGACTTCTTAACCCCTATAGTGTGTGAAGAGGGAAGATGTAAAATCCCGACTATCATAAACAGAAACTAAAACTATCTTTGGACAGAAAGGCTCAGGGCCGACCTTCACCTGGTGTTAATATGGTTTAAATAATACAGGAAGAACATCTTCACTAACATTTTCTCCCGGATGATAGACAGTCCTCGGCTTTGTAGTAGTTAACTTAAAAGTATAAATAATTACAAAGTGCTCGAAGCAGAGTTCAAAGCACCTCGCATCAACCTTTTAGGGAAGGAATTATAATTATTATCCCCGTATTACAGATGAGGAAATTGAGGTTCAGGAGCATTACAGGTGATGTCATCAAAGTCACACGGGTAGTAAGTGGTGGTATTAGAATCTGAACCCAGTTCCACTCCAGTGTCCATGGTCTTCACTGGTCATTTGCTGTCTTCATGATTTTCTTTAATCAGATTGTCTTCTTCTGAATTCTCAATGAAATCAGTACTGTGACAGTATAGAGTTTTGGATAGACCTGCAGGAACTGTAGAAAGAGGACTTGGATAGCATGCTCATGGGGATGGGGAGGAGACACAGGAGAACTGCCACAAGGAAGTGACTACTTAGGAGTGCAACAAAAAGAAGCCAACTCTGTATTTAGAAATGGTGCTTAAAGGAAAGTGAGGAGTGTGTGAAACATGGAGGGTTTCTTCCCATCTTCTGCCCCAGGGGGAAGGGCCTCTGAGGGTTAGGAGAGTGGCTGACAGCAGGGGGTCCCCATACCATGTTGACTCATATGTCATGTTTCTGAAAAGTTTTGAACCAAAAAGTATTTGGAGCTTGCAATGGTTAAATTTGATGTGTCAAGTTGGCTAGGATATGGTGCCCAGTTGTGCGGTTAAACGCTAGTCTAGATGTTACTGTGAAGGTACTTTGCAGATGTTATTTACATCTACTATCTATAGACTTTAAGTGAAGGAACTAACCCTCTATAATGTGGGTGGGCCTCATCCAATCAGTCAAAGGCCTTAAGAGCAAAAACTCAGGGTTCCTGCAGAAGAAGGAATTCTTCTCCCCCAAGACTGTAAGGTAGAAATCCTGCCTGAATTTCTTGCCTGCTAACTGGCCCTACAGATATTGGACTTGCCAGCTCCCACGATCATGTGAGCCAATTACTGTAAGTAAATTTATAAATAATTATGTATTATATCATAGATAAATATAATAGATATAATTGGTTGTATTTCTCTAGAGAATGCTAACATAAACCTTTATAGAAGTAGAGATAACTTAGTATTTAATATTGTAGTTTGCATTTAATATCTACATATGTTTTGTGTTCTTAAAGTCCTAAAATTGAAGGGGTAGGGATCCTGTGGCCTTGGGGCTACGTGTGACCTTCTGGCTCCTTAAATGCAGCCTTTTGACTGGATCCAAATTTTACAGAACAAATCCTTTTATTAAAAGGGGTGCGGCAGAGAAAGATGAAGCTTTTCTTGCCTCCTTTGGTGCTTACAAAAGAACAATCTTGAAGTCAGAAGGCAGCAGGTTCCCCACCCCTTCACAGAATATGATTAAATTTTATATAGTATTAGTCTCTGTTTTGGACATTGACATGTAGTTATTTCCTCTGATTTTTTGGGAAGATGAAGAAAAACTGGTCAATAATTTCTTTATACCAACATTTCATCATATGGTTGAAAGGAACTCTAATGCTTATCATTAGGTCAGTTTGTACATACTATATTTAATCATATTTTCAAATCCAGTAGAAGCTGGAATGTAAGAATTACATAAACTGAAGTTGCCCCTACTTTTGAATATTGTAGTATTAGTAGGTTTGAGAGAGAACCCTTAGCTAAAATAATCCCTGCCTAATTTCCCCCAGGTGCCCTTCTCCCTCCTAACTTGCTTATTCTTTCCAATAATTGGTAAGGCAGACCAACTTTCCCCCACTCCCCCCTCCAGGCTCAGGATGGCCTGCAAAGGCCAATCAAACCTGCTCAACCATACAGCCTCCAAGAGTTGGCTTTCCTAACTCCATCTTTGGCACACACCCCATCTTTCTTTTCCTAAAAGCTTTTCTGTAGATGAAATAATCCCAGCTCCTCATTTCCCCAATGCTTTAATCATTTTGGTTCTGTTCTCTGAACTCTTTCCAATTTTCCTATGTATTGTATAAGATGTGGAAACCAAAACCACACTCTATTTTCTAACAAGGTCTATGCATTGCCAACCCTAAGGAGGCTGACTTACTTCTTCAATCAGAAATCAAAGCCAAGTCCAACAGGTTCTTAACAAGTGGATGTCGGAACAGGTGTGACACCCCCAATCCAATAAGGCAACAGCTTCTGAGTAGATAATTATTCAGTGTGGAAAGGTAATCTACTTGCTTTCACACAAAGGAATTTTTAGAATATTCATGTGTTTATATAAGACAGCATGAAAGATACAGCTAGTGAAGAAGATAAATAGCATTTGATCTGGTCCATGTTTTTCTAGGTGCTATTGTTCTTTGTGTAAAGTTAAGGAAGCTGATCTGTTTCCTGGGACAAAGCAAAGTTCACTGTGATATATATACATAATATATGTTATAATAATTCCAGGCAAGAGAAAGCAAAGGAAATACCCAGGATCCTGCCAATCCCACAAATATTCAGTGAGAAAAACACCTGGATTCTCCCCAAGCCACAGCTGTTTAGTTGGAAAATGCCTGGATCCCATTGAATCAAGGCAGTCAGGGAAAAGAGCCACATCCGGCCCAGTGTGTCTACTTCGTATGACACGCACACATGAATCCTATTTGATCAAGACACAGTTATTTTGGAAATAAATAGATCCTGCTGGATTCAAGCACAGTTCATGATTAGTACACACAGATGGAGATGTAGTGGGTACAGATACTATCTCTGAGAAACTCCTTCAATACACAGACGTTTGGTAAGGAAACTTAGGCCACAGGTTTTTGGCTACGTCAATATCTCGGTTATTTCTCTCCTGGAACATATATAGGTCTGGCAGCCCTGCTCTTTGATTAAGTTTGCTTGGATCACCAGGATCTGAGTGGTTCCACCCTGATTCTTTACGTCCAGCAGGGTGTAGATGTAAAAAGAAATGCAAAACTGAATAAGTCAATCTTGTTTTCCTTTAGTATAATCAACAACATAGTAGCATATTCACCATAGGAACGTTCCAAGGCTTTCTGAACACATGTGAATTAGGAAAAAAACCTTTATCTCTGTCATCACAGTGCACACTTTCTACAAACTCCCATCTTTTCTTTTCCTTTTTTTTTTTTTGACATAAACTACTTTTGTGCATAATAAAACACTTTCTCTACCTTTTCCAAATAATTTTTCAGCAATCCATGATAAAAAGTACCACTGTTGGCCCTGAAACTAACTGAAAATTAGGCAGATATTTCCATGAATTAAATAATCATTGTATTTAAGATTGACCTACTTTATAAGTAGTGAATCAGTGCTTAATCCTTTTAAAGAAGTTTTTGGATTGCAACCTGTGCTTTGAGAAATCACGGACTTCAAGGTTGAGGGCTCCAGAATCCTGAGGCCTTCCACCCAATGACTTGCCTCAGAAATCAGAATCTCTGTCCCTGGAGGGGTTATGGTGGAAATAGCACGAATTCAGGTGCTCCTCAACTTTCCTCTGCTGACTGCCAATTCCTTATTTCCCATAACTATTATATTTGTATCTCCTAGCAAAAGAAAGACAGGGAGAAAGAGAGACAGAGAGAGAGAGAAAAATAGAGGAATGACATTACAGAAGCTTTTGGCTAGAAAGATGCACTCAATTAAGACACCATAATCTTTCAGGAAAGCAAGCCTAAATCCCATGGTCAATGATGTCCATTCCAACCACTGCACACTGAGTGTTTTAGCCATCAAGCTCAACTCCAGGGCATCTGCTGTAAGTAACATTACTGCATTTGCAGGAGCTTCTCTTCAAACACAGCTTCCTGTGTCTGCAAATGTACATATTTTTTTCCTCTGCCTTCCTGGGCTTTTATCCCTGACCCTCTACTTTATTTATCAATGTAGCTTCCACGTTTTTGCTGTGTGCTTTATCTTCAAAATCTTTTTTGAGGGCCTCCAGCCTCTCTTCTCATGCATTTTTATCCCCAGTTCACCTGCTTCACCCGTGGGCATTATTCACTGTTCTTCCTTCTTTTAAGCTGTGGTCTCTTATCCAGGCATAAAGTGAAAGTCTAAAAATAACAGCCATAAAAAATGTAGTTTAGAAGAGATGCTTTAAAGACCCAAATGATAAAGCCCTTCAGGGGGCACAGATGAATGTTAAATGCTGGAAAGCAACCACCAGCAATCAGAGAAGCAATCGTTCATTTTCGATCAAGTGCTTTATGCAGCCCTAGAGTAAAAAGGCAGAGCTGTACATGGTTGCAGAGAGTGGCCACAGCTGCCAATCCTTGAACTTTGCAGGTGCCCAGAGTGAATGATTCCAGTAACTCAGTCCTTCTTCTGCAAGAATGTCATGAGCAGAAAAGCCATATTCACAAATCAAGGGAGTCTGAGGCTTATTTGGGAACTCACTCTCCCTCACTTCTAGACATCCATCCACACAATCCCCTGGGGTGGGCAGAATAATATCCACCACCACCCCCACCAAGATGCCTGTACCATAAACCCTTGGACCTGGGAATGCATCACGTTACCTGGCAAAGGGACTTTGCAGATGTGATTAAGTTAAGGAACTTGAGATGGGGAGTGTCTGGGTGTGCCCAGTGTAATGACAGGGAGCCCTTGGTGTGAAAGAGAGAGGCAGGAGAGTCGGAGTCAGAGAAGGAGATGGGACAACAGAAGCACAGGTCAAAGCAAATAAGCCACGAGCCAAAGAATCGAGGCAGCCTCTCAAAGCCAGCCAAGGCTAGGAAATGCATCCGCCCCCAGAGCTTCCAGAAGGAACACAGCCCAGTGAGACCTGTGTGGGACTCCTAACCCACAGAACTGTAAGATAACAAATTTGTGTTGCTTTAAGCCACCAAGTTTGTGATCATTTGTTACAGCAGCCACCAGAAACTAATACACTCCCTGGCCGAGCCAAGGCCAGTGTTTCCTCTTTCCTCATTCTCTGAAGTGAATACCCGTGTTTCCAGTGCCACCGTTCTCTCTCAAACACTTAAGTTCTCACTGAAAAAGAAGGCAGGAATTATCACACCATTAGTGTTGCTTCCAGCCAACAATATCTCAAGGAATCAGTTCTGGCCGGAAATTTGGGCAGATTCCTTTCAGAGAAAGTGTTTCTTACAATGTCAATATGGAGGTTCTCTTTGATTTTTTATCTAAAGTTCTATCTTTGTAAAAATGTTTTTTAGAAAAATATCTGCCACAAAATCACACTCCTGTTTAAAAGGCTAAAGAAATATATGCAAATAATATACAATGGTGATTGCTAAAACTTTAACTAGATGTGGATTGGGGTAATATTGAGAGGTAGCCACAATTTATTGGAGGGAGGGAATAGTCTTTGGGAAAGAGAATTAAGGACACAAAGGTTACTTTAAAAGCAAAGTGCTTGACCCAATAGCCGTAAAATGGGGTTCTGGTTATATTGTGGAGAGATGTAAATCCTGACTGTGGGAACAAACCTAAGTGTTATATAATGGGCCATGAAATCTGCTGAATGGGGGTCACAGGCTCAAGAGGTGGGGCACCTGCCAATGTGCACACAAAGAATCTGCTTCTTTTCATCTTCTTATATTCAAAATGGAAATGCAGTGGTTACTAAGCTTTCCTGACCAACCCTAAGTAATGTATTTTATATCATAGGCCGCACGTGCGCCACGCACGCGCGCGCACACACACACACACACATACACACACACACAGTAACTGAAACAATAGTTTCACGACACCCTATCACCCTTCCAATGTGAGATGTTCTCTGATATTTCCTAAGTTCTACTGTTATTTTTCATTGTTGTTTTTTTTTTAATGCTGGCCAGGATCCAATAAGTTGTCATGTGTTTAAAAAAAACACAACTTCAGTAGTATTATTTATCACTGAAGTAGGTATTTTCTTCCCATTTTAGTAGTAACAGTTTATTCCTTATTACCTAGTAACTTCAAATGAAATGATAGCTTGGAACTGAATATCTTTAAGGTCTTTTCCAACTCTAGAATTTTATGGTTTTTCCTAGGGAGGAACATTATTTTATCTAAAGTTTCTCTTTTTAATAGAATGAAGCAATGACTAACAACTTGGAAACTTCCCTCCAGCAAGTCTGTTTAATAACAAATGGTTTTTCTAAGATAATTTTTATTCCATTTTGCTCTTCCATGATTAATTCTAAACCTCAAATGTGTCTTTCTAATCAAAATCAGGAATTATTCAAAGTGTTGTCATACCTTTTCTTTGTCACATTGGCCTTGGGGTTTGTGCATTTTGGTTTCAGGAGTTGGGGAACCAGAGTCACTCCTAAGGGAAAAAGCATTTTGAGTCACTTTCAAAGGTTGTTTTGATTTATGCTCCTAGTCAATATCACCTTGAAAATCACCTCTTGTTCTCTCGCTAATATTGCTCAAGGCAGGCAAAGCTAGTGTTCTAAGACTCGCAGAAAAACTGCCTGCATTCACTTTGCTTTCAACAATTATGCTCCACAATGCACTTCTCAGACGCCTGCCTATAAAATAAGAGTGACACTAAACTCTCAGGGCTGAAGAATAGATAATACACTATGCTAACCCTTCAGAGATGCAAAACAATAGCAATCCCTCATCAGTTTCCTGAGAGGTGACAGATTCCAATTTCCTATTTTCCAGAGACACTCTCCTCATTACCAAGCAAAACCGGAGCAGTTAACTTGCCCAAGATCTATAGCCTGCTGCGGTGATCTCATCGGTCTGTGTCCCTGACGGGGACGCGCACAGGTGGTGCGGAGAGCAGCGAGCTGACACATGGAGACGGATTGCCTAAATAGGCTGATCTGCCAGGACAGCTAATTTTCCTTCTATTTTGAGAAGAGCAATTATTTTAAATTGCCATCTATCAAAATGACTTCGTTCTTGCCACTAAATATATAACAAGTCAATAAACTATAATGTAAATGAGTGCCCCCTGCTACTTTGATTTTAAAAAATTAAAGATTAAAAAAATGAAAACGGAGAAGCAGAATCCATGCTGCTTCATTCGGCATCGAAGCAGGATCACAAGTCAAGGCTTTGCGGTATTAAGCCGGTGTGTGTAACTCACACTATTTTGGAAGCCTTTCGATTATATCACAGAACTGCTTTGTAACTTTGCTTTTAAAGCCCATCAAATTCTGTTGAAAATGTTTGTTTTGTGTGAAAGGACATGTTGTCGTATGAAACGTAATAGATTCAAAAAGAAGGATGCTGGAAAGTAGATGTTGGATACAAGAGAGCGGCTGGGAGCACAGGAAGAAGTCTTTTGCCTGTGTCAAATATTTACGTGAAGCCACCAGGCAATACAACCAAAAATACCAGCCTTGAGTCCAGAAAAAACTCTCGTGCCCACCGTGTCCAGACTAGAACTTAGGCTCATTCAATGTTCACTTACTCCTTAGAGCGGAAGTGCACTCAGAATTCCAAATGAGGATTTTGAAGGGAAATTTTAACGTCTATATTTAAATTTAGGAGTCCTGAAGGGAAATAAGGTGTTGATTTATGAAGCTGAGAGAAATTATGAACAGCTGGAACATTAAGGTCACGTTGTCAGAGGGTGGCGTTTTCATCGCCAATTTGGACTGAAGTGCAAGAACCTTCCAGAGCCATGATTTGGACTCATAAGATCTTAGAGGCCCCAATCTTGTTAATTTTAGAAAGTGTTATACCCAATGCTTGGATTATTTGATTGATAGAGCCGTTAAAGATATAGCAGGTAAAGATAGATACCAAAGGTAGTTAATTTTTGTTAAATTTTATGGTTTTTTTCATTAGAGATCACAATTTTATTTCTTTTAATTTATGATGAGTGATTTTTTAAATAAAAGACATTTTAAAAGAATAATTAGAAAAAAAGAACACCTGAAAATCCCTTTATTAATTCTAGAAGTCCTTGCTATCAAACTATAAAGCTGCTCTCAAGGCAAAGTATCCAAATGCATATAAGCTTCCTCTCGTGGGCTAAGCTTTCAACAGAGGCATAAAACAGTAAGAGTAATGTCTCAGGGTAGACAAAGACATAATCATCTTTTATATTTTGGGGGTAAATAAATTACTACATGGTAAATTACCTTAACCTTTTTTTCTTGAAATTTGGATAAAAATTTTTTTCCTCACTTTTTGCTGAGGGTTTCTAAACACACAAAATCCATTCCTGATCTCTTTTTGGTTTCTCCCAGTAATCTTTAAACCAACATCAAGACAAGCAGTTCAAATCCCTGAATTCTGTTTTGTTATTTTTGAGGCTTTTATATAATGTTACTCTTTTTGTGTATGAACAAACAAGTTGCCTGGCCTTTGGAGTGGATCCGGTCATCTCTCTACAGAGACAGAAGATGATTTGGGGTATGTTAGAAACCACACAGGAGAGTTAGAGCCAAACTTCTCCAGTTGGGATTTCAGAAAGAAACCATCCAGACCTATCAAGTGTAGGTATTAGGAATTCAAGGAAGAATCTGGTAGGACAAAGCCCCCTCCCTGGAAGAACTCATAATCTAGTAAGGAAGCAAATAACAACAACAACAACAAAATGATTACATTACAAGATAAATAATGTGGAAAAAAGTCTTGTGGAACTCAGAGGGCAGCTTCACTTTCATTCATATCCAATCTGGCTAACAGAGTTCCTCACTTCAACCGTCTCTTAGCAACAGACCTAAGACAGGCCTTGGCACCTGGTCCTGCTGAGGCATCAACCCCTTCCAGAGGCTCCCCGTTCCCCGCATCCTTTTGGATGAATCAAACACCTTTTGCCTTTTATTTGGCCTTCTCTGAGATGCTGACTGTTCCAGTAGGTCACCTCCTTTCCCTCTGCATGACATCACTACTATTTGTTTCCTTCTGTAGCACTTACCACTTTCTGAAATTACCAATAACATCTTTGTTGAATCACCTGTTTATTGTCTGCCTTCCCTCTAAAATATAAGACCCTTGTGAATGTATCCACTTCTCTCTCCTAGTCTGTATCTTACTGGTCTTTATCTTACTTGGCCTCTCTGCTTCGTTAGACAAGGTTGACCATCTTCCTTTAAATGCTTCTCTTGTGGCTCACACAAAACCATTCTCTCTTGATTTTCTTTCCCCAGACCTGCTAAATCAAAATCTCCATAGATAGGACCCAAATACGTATTTTTTTTTAAAGGACCATGGGTCATTCTGATGCACAGGTGGAGTCAACAACCTCTTCCCCTGGATTTCTTCTCTTCTCATTTTCTCGTTCCACTTAATGGCTGTCCAAATGAAAGGGGGTGGGGAAAGACTAAAAAACTTGCCTTAAAACTTCCTTTGCATGGCAAACACATCTCTTTTACTTGGATTACATGTTTCCAGATCACTACAAATAGAAAATTTTCATCAAAATGCCCATATACACAATTTACATGAAAGCAATTGTTGCATTTGCTCACTCCCATAACTTTAGCTTCCTACGTAGAACCTGACAATGCCCACATCTATGATTTTAAGATCACACATTCTCTTTCTCCCTCAGATGTTAATTCCTCATTCTCAACCGATGACTAATCTTCTCCAACTGATATTTTACAGGCTCCAGGCACCTCAAACCCTATATACTACTCTCTCCCCTAAATTTGTTTTCTTTTACTGAGTACTATTGACTGTACTTTTACATATAGCCTCTTCTCCATCTTTATGCCATTTCCTGAATCTAGATAATTAGGTCTTGTTCAAACCATTAGAATTGCTCCTTACCTAGCCAGCCTGCCTCCAATATCTAAAATGCTCTCTCCTCCCACTGTCAACCTGCAAAATATTGCCATACGTGCCTTTCCAAAGAGACAATCTGATTAATCTGATTATTCCCACCACCACCCCGCTCTTGTTTCAAAACCCTTCAGTGGTTCCCCCCATAGAGTGCTAGTTTATTCCCAAAATGATAATCACCATGGTAATAACATTATTCTTCTATATGGCACTAATATTTTCTGAAATTCACATAAATCTTGCAGACATGCATCTCCTTGGTCCCGTATACAGTGCCCTTCCTTATCTGTCCCCAGCTCACTTCCTGGCCCCATCACCCTCCTGTCCTCCCAGGGTCTTTACCAGCTCTAATCTTTTGCAAGTTTGAGAAAAGGTCACTCAATTGTAATCTTTCAAACACATTGAAAACCTAGCTAGGTACAGGCTCAGCCCTCCAGAAATGCAAACTTACAAAATAAAGAAAAAAGCACACCCTGTTTATTTTTATTTGCTGTTTGGTTTTATTTTGTGTGCAAAGGTTCTTCTACAACATTTATTCTGGCTTCCTTGCAGCAATTCTGTCCAATCCCATTTTAAGCAAAATGACTACAGCGGCAAAGCTCAGAAACACTGCCATCTTGTGATCACAGAGGCAGGTGGAAAGCAAAGGGATCCTCTCTTTATAATTTTTTTTTCAATAAACAGAGGAGTTAAGAACTGGAGAGATGCTCTCTTCATTCCCTCTTCTCAGGCCTTAAATTTAACAGCCACTTCATTAACACTAGAAACTCAAAATTATGAACCTCTTCTGTTAGTGTCTCTACTTGCAGTGACTCTCTTTTGTAGAGTTCTATTGATTTCCCTCCACCAGATTATTTAAAGATATTGATGGACACACTTATTTAAGCCATTATCATGTTCAGGTCCCTTATGACCTTTAAAGCCTTTTATTTTAGGAGCTAATACGCACTCCAGACCATGGCTGTTATAGCTCTGTGAGGACAGCAGTGAGTTGACTCTATTTGCCAATATAAACCCAAAACAGGCATGTCAGAGGTCCTCAAGAACTATTTACTAAAAGAATTAATGACAAACATATGGACAACAGATATGGTGATGACCTTAAAAATGGAAGAAAACAACATTTCTAATGTTTTTAATGCAGTCATTTTATTTTGAAATGTCAAGCCTGTCTTGACACATTTTGGATACCCCAAAATCAGCAATACCTCAAACATGTTCTTTTTATGGTGGATTTGAAGAAAAAAAATTATGGAGGTGCAGAGAGGTGACGTGACTGGTGCAGTGGCATACCACGGTAGGCTCGGAGTATCGTAGTATCTCAGGGCACTGCAAAGAAAAGCCGGGCAGGAAGTAAATGCAAAACATTTCCATTCACAAAATCCTTTTGATGCTGCTTTGAAAAAAACCAGCTTTGTCTGACTCTTCGTTTCTTAGACTCTATTTCTTAGCTATTATTTCACCACATTTATTGGCTTATTTTTTTTTTAATCTGTTCTCAGAATGATTGTTTTCAAATAACTTAGAACTGGATTTCCCATAAGCAGCAGAGCAGCCACTGGAGGCTTCTGTACACAGGAATAGACTAAGCCGCCTTGAAAAGCCATTGGTCATTCTCAAGCTCATTTGTGTCGTGAGACGTCATAGAATATACGCTTTATAAATAATTTGTTTTTCACAGAGTCAATAACTAATTACCAGTTCGAGCTCTATAAATACATCAATATTGGAAAGTAAGTCGGTGGATTCATCGCGGAAACGATTGGCTGACTGACCAGACAGCAAAACTCACGGTTACTACTTGGCTTAGTTGCTCCTGATGCTCCTTTTTTAAACTACCCCTCCCCATCACTATTCTGATAAAGTATGAAAATGGAAAAAGCAAGGCAAGTTAGAGGTGTGACTTTATTTTATTTATTTATTTATTTATTTACTTATTTATTTATAGAGACAGGGTCTTGCTCTGTCACCCAGGCTGGAGTGCAGGGTGTGATCATAGCTCACTGTAGCCTCTAACTCCTGGGCTCAAGTGATGCTCCGGCCTCAGCCTCCTGAGTAGCTCCCACTCCAGGCAAGCCCCATCATGCCTGGTAAAGGTGTGAATTTAAAAATTATCAATCCTAGCAAATGTTTTGGGCCTTCGAGTTGTTGACAAGGTAAAGCAGGTTCTGTGGCACAGAACGGAATTCAGAAGTGCTGTCCTGGGCAGCCTCGCTCTCACAGCAATAATCCAAAAAGAAGCATTTGCAGAATGAAATCGTGGCGCCGATCCTCTCAGTTCCTTCTCCTGCTTGAGTATTTGAAACAAATTAGCGTTGTCTCTGAATCACAATTTTCCTGTTTACTCTCCTTCGAGGACATTTACCATTTATAAAAATGAAGACAAAAGGACCTACTTTGCTACAGTGAGGACTATGACCAGCTGCGTGGCAAATGCCAGAAGAAATCCAGGTCCTTCTTTACTTTTCACTCTGCTATGTCCTACATGTTTCAGTCCCAGTTAGCCTAGTTGTGCTACTTCTAACTTGCTTGTATATCACGATGCAATTCTGGCCGACCCAGGAACTCTGGGATGGTCTATTCTTAACGAAACACTCCAACTGGGGCACAGTCAAACTTTGAGATTTTCACAACTACTGAATCCTGGACAAAACATAAATACTTCTTGCCTGGTGGAGTTGAAAGCCAAAGTAAGCTGACAAGCAGGAGGAAACAAATAAGTAGGAGACTGCAAAGACAAAGAGGTGAAGCTGGCTTAGCTCCAGGCGGTCAGGGATGCTCTATCCAGATGAGGGGGCCTGGGGCCCCAAGCCTATGCGCCTTGATGGGTTTCCAAATCTGATCACAAGATGTTTGTCTGAAATGCTGATTTTCCACATTCAGCCATTTGCCATCATGATAAAATACCCAGCACAGCTTCTATACAATCTCAGGATAAAGTGGCAAGCCCTCAACCCCCCTGAGTGGTACCATGTAAGTAACCACCTTTGTTTTTAATATGCGAGATACAGTAGTCTTTCTAATATTAACCTCAGCATAAATATTGACACTCAAATAACATGGATATTTTTTAAAACTGCCAAAAAGCTTTCAATTTAAACAGAATCTAGAGGCTCCCAGGCCCCAGAACTCTGAAACTCAAATGACTAACCAACTTATCCATTCTTTGTCTTCCCTAATTTTCATACTTCTTTGTGCTGGTAACTGGCCACCACCCACATTCTTGACCAGGTTCAAACAGTAGACCAGACATGGTGGAGATAGCCAGCAGCTAATTAACTTCATTCAGACAGAAGGGTTTTTATTTCCTGTCTACTGGTGGGAAATTACTCCCTGGAAGCAAATCTTTCTATGGGTATATAGGAGATACTTTCTGAAGTCTGTAAAATGGATTTGACAATTCCAGCTGTCTGCTTTTAGCAGTGTGTCTTAGCACAGGGTGGGGCTGCTGCTCTGCCCTCAACATAGACACCAACGTAGTTTAACATACACTTTTCTGGTTTACCTGCAGAAAATCCAGCCGTTTTTGCTGGAGAAATGGTGTAGGTTGTGCACAACATCGCAATCATGCACAAAGCATATGCCAGCGGTTGTATAGTAGGTGCCCCCATGTCAGGCACCACGCTCTCCCTAAAACTGCAGGAAAGACACTTCATTCTCACACGTCGGATTCTTTTTGCACATTCATTCTCACACTTACAAATCTCCCACAAGCAGACAGTTTGCAAAGACCATATGGATAGAGAGACATTTTGTCTTACTGTTTAAATTTTTTACAAAACTGTGATAGGCAGATTAATGATTTGATTTATCCAACGAAGTCTTAGCAAGGGGTGGGGCAAATTTCTCAGATAATTACATTTGACTCCATTTCACATGAAAATACCCTTTACGATTTTTGAATATATTTTTATATATATATACACACATACATATTAATGTATTATCACATCCTGCCTTTTAAATGAAGTATGCTGAATTTAGACTATCCTCCGTGAATCTACACTGTAAATTAAGAATTCACTGATTTTTCAATTCCCCAATGCCCCCAGGGCCTGCTTAGGGATATGAAGTTGTTTCTTGCCACAAAAAACATCCCAGACTGAGTTTTTTCGGTTGTCTTCCTTTTTTAATTTTAACATACTTTGTTTCTTGGAGCCATTCTTGTTGCTTTCAATATGTGGATTCCTGGTAGCCCCAACACTTAGTATATTCTAGATTAAGCCTTACTTGGCTGTGGTAGGTGATTATTTTATCCTTGGTAGCACATACTGTAAACAGCTCTACGAACAAATTTCAATGTCCCCTATATATTTTTTTATAATCCTCTCCCTTAACTACCTACCTGACCTTTTGAGTCATTTCCCAGATATAGTGGATTTTCTGCAAGACAAAGGAGCTGAAAGCAAATATTTTCTCCTACTCTGTAGGTTGTCTATTCACTCTAAGGACAGTTTTCCTTGGCTGTGCAGAAGCTTTTTAATTTGATCAGATCCCATTTGTTTATTTTTGTTGCTGCTGTGATAAGTGAGGCAAATGCATTTCATGTAACCAAAACGTTTGTACCCCCATAATATCCTGAATTAAAAAAAAAAAAAGACAAAGGAGCTGAGAATCTAAAAGGCCCCAGGGCAAACTTCCTGATGCCAACCCTAGCCATCCCCCACGACGTGTCCCAAATGCTCATAGCCCCATCTTTAAAAGCCCACGATCTCCCTTACTTGGAGAGATGGATTTGAAGCAGCTTCTCCCATTCTCCCAGCAAGACTTCTTTCACATTAAAAAAATGCCTTGCTTCCTTGGCAGTCCTCATTGTCTCAATAATTGGATCTTTGTGCCAGGAGCAACTGAACCTAGGCTGACACACCCTTGCTGTTTCAGCAACAATACCAAGACATTTATGAATCTGCATATTTATGGCTATCCTGCTAGTTCATAATTTTACCCCTAATATGTAGAAGAGTCTACTTTCATGGTTGGAGAACAAAACTTGCAGCTGTGACTTCTGGTGATTTACAGATCAGCTTACTTGTGGCTCTGTGTGACATCTTCTGAATGAGCAGGATTCAAAACCTCTATTCAACAAAAATTAAAAAGAGCTACAGGTCACACACTTCAAAAGTAGGTCTGCAAATGGCAAGGATCTAATACATTGTATTTATGATTTTATATCTACAATCATAAATGGATTAGTGGCAAGTCAAATGTCTTCAGGAGTCAGCAAGTAATATAAATGGGTGAATGAGTGGAGTTTAAGGTAGTAGGGAATAAATGGAACTAGTATCACATTCCTGTCCTAATAATACAGATACCTTCAGAATTCTTGTTGACTCAGGCAAACACATCTGCAAGTCAAATACATCCTCTAGACCATTTTAATTTTAGTTTTTGTTCTATTTTCATCACTTTTAAAAAATATCAGGCCAATGTATAATAACTTCAGAAGATCAATTGGGGCATTTTTTTCTTTGTAAATGTTCTGGTACAGTTTTATCATGGAAGCTACTTTCCTTTGAAAGTGTGAAAGAATTCATAGTTAACACAGATGGTGAAAATGTTTTGATAAATTTATTAGTTCTTCTGTAGCATGGGGGATGTTCAGGACTCCCAGAGAGGAAGGAATGTGTGGTGGTTCTGAACAAGGTGCCCTGGAGTCGGATTGCAGAGGGTCACATCATGTTTTCTGGTTTCCAGCTGGACGGTCCTGGTCAGGTTTCCTCTCTTCCCCAAGACTCAGTTTCCTCATCTGTAAAGGAGGATGGGAACAGTACCTACTTCACAGAATTGGCCCGAGGATTACATGAGACAGAAGAAGAAATATCTTATAACAGTGTCAGGCAAATAATAAAAGCTCAACATATGATAATATCACCATCATCTTCATTATTAGCACTGTATTTGGCCTCATAACTGATGTATTTTCTTTATTTCCAGTGATTCCTAGTAGTTTCTACTTGCCTCTGGGTTCTCCACCCAGTGATGGCATTCTTTGTTCCCAGGAGGAGGAAGGGTAAGACCTAGAACGAAGACGTCTATTAAAGTGCTAAATTAATTTTCATACATCTGTAACAGAAACAACAAACTAGAAAACAAGGCATTCATTACGTATCGCAAGAGCGATACATAATTTCTTCTTTATAGCGAACCTCTAACCTTTGTTCTTCAGAGAGCACACTGGCACTTATACTGAAGGCTGTGCCTCCCCGATCTGCGAATTTTTTTTCAGGAGGCTGGCTTTGTTAAGAGAGACGAGGATTTGTGTTTCCAAAGGGCCAGAGAGTGGAGCACCAGAGGCATAGGGCTCACGCTGTAAGGTTATAGTAGAATCTCCCCCCCGTGTGTGCTTAAAAACTTTATCGATTACAGCTCCTTGGAATTTCCCCACCCCAGACTGGCAGTTTCGATTGCACCAGAAATACCTCCCCCACGGCCCCTTGGAGAATTTTGTGCAAGATTAAGTCTTTGGAATGTCCCCGCCTGAAACCAGGATTAGGCTACTGGAAATATCCCCCTGGCCACCTGCGTGTGGTTTTTTTGCCTTTATAAACCCCAGTGTCATAGTTCTCGGCGCGGCAGCTAGCCAACTTGGTAACGCTGTGCGCCCCTGCGCTGCGCTGGAAATAAAGCCTCTTGCTTTTTGCATCAAGTCTCGGTCTCCGCTCGCTTTTCAGGGTGGTCGTCTCTCCCCTGGGCCCACCGTGGAATTATCTACGGTCTAACATTTGGGGGCTCGTCCGGGATCGGAGGGGCGACCGCCCTCAAACGGCAGAACCGGTCTTGGAGGTAAGCTGACTCCGGAGTCATTCGGTGTGTTAGTCTTGTTTGTTGT
>RJWJ010000202.1:0-21369 GCA_004363605.1 Indri indri
AGGAGGCCCCCGCGGGGCTGGTGGCGTGTGTTAGTGTCCTTTGAGGGCAGAGGGGCCGGCTGGAGAAAAGGCGAGGCGGGAGGCTAGATCTGGCAGCTGCTCCAGCCCGGATGAAGGGCGAAGCATCCCGGCTTCCTCTTGCCCAGACTTTTGAAGCCGCTAGCTCGCTAATCCCGGGTTGTCGGAAGGACTTGGACCTGCTGCCTCCTCGCGGGGACAACATCCCGGACTCTCTCCTGGGGGGCGTCGGGGGGGGGGCGGGGGAGGGGGAGCTGGCTTGACCTCCTCAGTGCTGCATCCCGGCCCCCTCTCGGCGGCTGGGGGGCTCTGGGCGGTGGCGTGTCCTTCCCCCTTGTGGCGCCTCCACAGCGCCCCGCATGCCAGCTTCCTCCTGCGCCCAGCTGCATCTTCCTCCTTGGCCACCGAGGCCTGGTGTTGCTCCCCTGACTCCTCCAGGTCCCACGGTGCCCCCCTTTTTCCTCCAGGATCAGGCAAATTCAACCCCTCCTCTTCCCAGTGCTAATCTTCTGGTGGTGGTGCTGGGAAGAGCTGGAGTGTAGAACCCAAAATGGACTCAGAAAAAAATTGAGGAATAATTCAATTCACCAGATAATTACTGTTTGCAAGACGCTGCTGAGCGTGGCAGTTGGTGACCCCCTTGAGAGAGCAGAGTGGGCTGAACGACTTTGGTTCCGACCCAACCCTGGCAGTTGTTATGTGTGTTCGCTTTAGGCGGGTTTCTGAAACCTCCATTAAGAACTCCAGTCTAGAAGAATCTGGATGAAAGTGTTGACACTTTCTCCTCTCATATCCTAGAGTGATCCTTCGGTGAGAATACAGCAAGGAGGCAGCATGGATAGTGACAATGGGCAGTGGTAGGTGCTGCTAACGTTTGTTGAGCACTTCCTGTGTGTCAGAATTATGACCCATGCTTTACGCCCACACTTCAAGTTTCTTGATTCTAAAACGCCATAGGTTATGAGACCCACCATTCCTTTAAAGATGGCCTTTAGGAGAAAAGGAAAACACAGCAACCTAAAATGCACAATTGATTGTGAGACATTGATTTGAGCAACATATGATATGAGAAAAAGTGAATCTTAGAAGTGAGGAAATAAAATGTATTATTAGAAGAATTATCCCCACTGTACGAATGAGTGAACCAAGACTGGGAAAGTTTTCACCACTTGCTCAAGACCGCAAGGCCAGTAAGTAGCAGGGCTGGAACTCGAAGCCAGGTCTGCCTGCAGTCAGAGCCAGAGCAGTGTCTCTCAGGGGACAGAACCTCTGCAGGGATTGGACTTTATCAGTCCTTTTTCATAGCCGGGTTTCTCTCGCCCTTTTTCTCATCCACACCCCCGCCCCACCCCTCAAGCTATGGACATTTCCATGAGGAGCAAGTCATTCATTGGGGGGGAAAGGTACAAGATAGTCAAATGACATTTTTCAGATTCAAATAAAGTCTTTAAAGGGTAAAAAACATGCATGCCAGGTTTTGCTGTGCACCGCAGGAAGTCGATGAATTCAAGGATCCCTGGATTGCTGAAAATAGAATTGTAAAAAATAAAAGGAGTTGGGGGCGAGAATGCGAAGGAAACTAATCCTATTAAACGTGGTAGCATGTTTTTGTGGCACGCAGGGAGAGATTAAGCACAGGAAAGGGGATAAGTACTGCTTCAGTTTCACTAAACTAATGTGACAACTTGTCATTGGAGATCTTTACAGCTTGTTAGTAGATGACTAGCTGATTCAGAAGTGTTTTCTATCATTCCCTTTGTGTCCCCATGAGTTGTTTTTTTTTTTTTTAATTTTCTTTCTTTTCCTGTTTCTTTCTTACTCACGCTGCTCTATTTTGCTTTATAATCCTTAGTGTCTCCTTCAAGTCAAAACATTTAGCTGGCTCTAATCAAGATTTGGTTTTGAAGATGCCCCTTGACCTTGGGTTGCGCAGAGAAGCCCCTGAGGGGGTCACTCTCCATCCTCAACCCGGGGACTGTCCCGGGGTTTGAGAAAATGAGCTTCTGGGGGAAAAACTCTCATTTCAGATTTCATTTTTCTGCAGTCTTTTCCTTTTCCCCTTCTTCCTTTCCTTTTTATGTTTCGTTCTTCCCTTTTATTCTCTCCCTTTTGCCTTTCCTTTCTATACCGCTTCTTTTTCTCTTTCCCCTTCTCTGTTTTCCTCTCCAATTTTCCTCTTCTCATTTATTTTCTTCCCATCTTCTCTTTCCTAGAATTAATCCCTTTCCCTTCTCTAATGCATTCTAATAACTGTCTTCTTTTTTCCTTCCTTTAGCTAAGGCAGTTAAATTCCTAGAGAAAAGTTAGGAGCCTTTGACGATTCCCACATTGAGGTTGTAGACATGCAGGGAACAAAAAAAAGGCTCATCTAAATCAAGAGGAAGTGAGACTTTTAGGCCTGGCCACTGGCTTTCCAAGGCAGGTGTCTCGCTTGTCGACTGTCCCTCTGTCTTGTGCTTTGGCTTCACTGTCTCCCACTTTCCCCCTCCCCCACTCCAACCGTCCCCACTGGCTTACCAGCAGAGGCGAGATGTTGAGTCAATGGAAAAACAACATTCGCCAACATTAAAGGGAGACTGTTTGGAAAAGGAAGGCCCCGCTGAGGTGCAGAGGAAGCCTGTGCATTAACACGGGCCACCTCTTATCTGGGGCAGCTGGGCCTGAGCTGCCTGTGCTGATTCCCTGGCTTTGCCAAGAGGCCATGAGCAGACAGGCCGCCTTGGGGAGCGGAGGAGCCGACTCTCACCCACAGACATCGCCACGACTGTTAGAGACAAAAAGCCATTGCTTTTCTTTCCCCAGAGGCTGGAAAACCTAATAAGCAGAGTTTTGCAAAAGGCACACTCCTCTAAGCCTCTGCCTCTGGACGCTCCTCACCGCGGACCTAACCCCTCTCATTTCCAGCGCTTTCCTTTCTATACCGCTTCTTTTTCTCTTTCCCCTTCTCTGTTTTCCTCTCCAATTTTCCTCTTCTCACTTATTTTCTTCCCATCTTCTCTTTCCTAGAATTAATCCCTTTCCCTTCTCTAATGCATTCTAATAACTGTCTTCTTTTTTCCTTTCCTTTAGCTAAGACAGTTAAATTCCTAGAGAAAAGTTAGGAGCCTTTGACGATTCCCACATTGAAGTTGTAGACATGCAGGGAACAAAAAAAAGGCTCATCTAAATCAAGAGGAAGTGAGATTTTTAGGCCTGGCCACTGGCTTTCCAAAGCAGGTATTTTAAGGACTGGCCATTCTGGCCTGAATGTGAATTATAGGCAAGGACAAGCTAAAGTGACCCAAAGGAAAAGAAGAAAAAGGCATGTGGGTAGGTTCACTCTGGCTCGAAATTGCTTACCGTTAAGTCTCGGGCCAGCTCCTGATGGAAAGATAAGGTAAATCCCTAATCAGTCAATAATTAACCGTAGCTCCGTTAATGGTCCGGTCAGCCGAATCCTGCTGACACCTTCAGAACCCTGCTTTGCCGGGAAGGATTAGGCGGAACCTTTCGATAGACAGGCCTGTCTGTTCAGCCTCCCGCAGACCCCACTCATGTCTCATCACAGAAAGAATGAAGTTATGCCTGTGTCTACCGGTGAAATCTCTTCTTGGGTTAACTCCTTAGGCTAAGTTCTAGAAATTTCCCTTTTGGAAATCTCAGCTCTGTGTGCGTATTTGTGTGAGTGTGTGTATATGTACACAGAACAGCTTGGAGATCCATTCTGGTTCCAGTTCAGTTTGAATCAAATTCCAGATGTGCTCTGATTGTTACTACATCACTCTTCTTAGAGGACCGTATTTTCTCTCCCCTGCCCTGCCCATCTTAGTTTGTAGTTTATTCCCAGTGCCTATAAATATTCCTATTCCTTGTTTCTCAATGTTAGCTCTTCTCCAGTTTGTGATAAAAGCAGAAATACTTTCAAAATGATAAACAACAGCCCTATCAAAACACAAAAACTATTTTTGAATTTTAAATAAATAGGAAATTAAAAGACTAATCAGTATTTGATTCTGGTACTTCTGGTGGATCAAGTCTTTTTTTTTTTTTTTTTTTTTTACTTCTTACAGAAGCAAATTTTTAGGAAGGCAGGCTTTGTTCTTATTTTTTTTTATTTAAATTTTTGTGTTTGTTTTGTTTTGCTTTGTTGTTCTGTATAGCATGTAGTATGTTACCATATGCATTTAGTTACTTATACTATAAATGAGAAAAATCTGTATGATCAGTGTGGTTTCAATTTTTCCCGAAGTCAAGTTGTAGCCCATGACCATACGCCAATGAATGAACTTCACTCCTACTTTTGTGTGTCCAACCTACTTGAAAAACGTGTTCTTTTAGAAATGAGAGAAATAGGGTACAAGAGTGTGGCATTATATAAATCCATCTCCATCACAAGAAAAAAAACAACAAAAATTACATGTTAGGCTGCCGGGGTGTTATTTCTACGTGTAGAAGGTGGTTCATTCAGCTATACTTCTGCTGGTCCTACCTCTCAGCCTCTGTAATCACCAACACACCCTTGTTCTCTTCTCCTCAAAGAACCCAGTAGTCTGGGTGCTCAATTAATCTTTGGCTGCTTCGGGGAGTTGCCAATGAGTGGAAATTCTGCCAATGATCTGTGACACCCTTTTCAACAAACATTAATTGAGTGACATTTCTTTTTCCCCAAATCATCCATCTGTCCTTTTGTACACAACTTTTGCGTTTCAAAAGGGTAGAAGGCAAGCTTTCTTTTGGTCACATATGTGGCCTAAGATGACAATCTCTGAATCGGATAATATAATCTACTGTAACCATATAAGTCAGTCTAAATATTCACCAGACTGAACTAACATGCTAAATATAAAATGAATTCAATTCAGCCTTCTTCTGCCTTTGCCCATGGAAACCTCTTGCTTTCGTGAAGGCAATCAGTAAATGTAAGGTTCAGTGTTTCTACACACTTTTTAATTATTTAGGTATAAAAGCAGGAGCCGGAAAGGTGAGGGAAAAACAATGAGAAAGTTTTCAAAATTTATCATTATGAAATTTGGAGGAAAAATAAATCTAGGATTTTTTTTTTTAGTTTATATACTAATTTTTGATTGTTTTAAAACACCAAAATGTATCTCATTTATAATAGTGCTGTTTAGTAAAGCAGAGAACATACATTGAGTTGTCCGTGAAGTCCTATTGCTTGAGATTTTAAAAAATGGAACTGGTATCTCTTTTTCCATGGGTCAAAAGGCATTCATAATTATACTAATAATTTTTGAGTATCATGCTAATGAGGATAGGAAAATGTAGACCTTGACGTTGCCTTGTTTAGTTACATTCATTGTAGGAAAAATTGTTGTTTACCCCTCGGGAATTTCTTAAGGAAAAGAAAAATCAATCTGCATCAATGAGCAATATTTTTCTCCCCAAGGGATATTGATTTGAACATTGACTTCACAATGGGTGAGTTATTTCCCTCAGACCCCCTACTATGAATTCTTAGGTGACATGTCTTTTAGGAGCCAATAAACATGTTGTTTCTAGTTCAGTAATCTCGTCGGGGAGATTCCAACTTCTGAACAGTGGTTGGTTTGGAATATTTCGCCCTTTGTGCGTCTGTGTTAAGTATTCCTGAGAAATATACTCCAAGTTTAAAAAAGCATGTCTGTCATCACTCTGCCTTTTTAAGTGAAGTCTAGTCTTCGGGATGCTTCTGAGGGAGGAGCAGGTGGCTATGAGCAATTGCCTGTTCTGCTGGCTCCTTAGCTACGAGTCCTCTCGGCTGGTGCGTAGACCCGTGACTCATGCGTAGTCATACGAATGTCTTCATGATTCCCTTTTCTCCCTTTATGTAATGGTACAATATTGGCATTTTTAATTTTGAAAATAAACCAATTTTCAATCTGCCAGGGAAGCCATTATGTAAAGGAATGCTGTGGTGGGCGGGGATGGGAAAAAGGACAGGGCATGGAGCATTCTTGTTGACGTGAATGATCATTCTCTAATTTATCTGTTATCTGTTGGATTTGTGCATAATATGTTTCCTTAATTAGTTTTCTTAAAGGACATATTTAGAGTTTATGTTAGATTGCCTTGGGCATATTCATTTATCCACTTATTTTTCAAAAAATTATTAATTTATACCCCTACCATGTGTCAAACCCTGTATGCAACATCGGTGATACCAAGATAAATAAGCCTGCCTGAGGCCCTAATGGTGTTGGGAAGAAATTAGGTAGGATAGCTATGAACACATGTTAGCACGAAATACTTTAGGAGTTCCGAGGCCTATTTTCATCATAGTTTGGAGTATCAAGGAAGCCTTCAAGGAAGAGGTGAGCATGAGCAATAATTAGTCACACTATGGGCTTAGGAAAAGAACAGAAGTGAGTTTATGTCCCTGTTGCATGGTGAGAGAAATCTTAAGCAAGTCATTACACCTCTTTGAGCCTTAGTTTCCTTGCTTGTCTGTAAATTGAGGATAGTGACAATACCCGCCTTATGAGATTGTTGGAAAGATTAAATGTGAATGCATGAAAAGGCCTCAACACTGTGCCTGGCACAAAGTAGGCACTCAATAAGTGTGCACTAGAAAGGTAGACTAAGGGTGACATTTTAACTCAATCTCTAATGTTAATCCAACAGATATTTATTAGGCACCTAGCATGTGTCATGTTTTAGTGCTGGGTCCTGGGCAGGAGGCCAGCCATGAGGGTGAACAGGGTTAGAATGACAGGCAGCTCCGGCAAAGGCATGAAGGCAACACATCTGTCCTGTGCTGGGGGAGCCCGAGGTGGCCTCTGACTGCTGGATTTCCGAGCACCAGGGGAGGCCGGGCGGAGGCAAAGGCAGCAAAGCTTTGTCCTGCCACACCAGGAAGGGCCTTATGTGGCAGTAATGGCCTTTAAGCAGACAGGGAAGAGACAGTGATACAAGTTCATCTGTGGTTCCTCAGTTTCCTCTAATTTTTCCCCGGGTGCACATTGCTTTTCTGCAGCTAGCTAGCTCGGCTGCATTCTCTTCAGGGACAACCACTCCCGTGTTTTTGTGGGTACCACCCTCCCCCTGTTGCCATGATAATGTGCTCCCTGTCGTTGGTGCTCAATAAATATGGTTAAGTTTTTACACTTCTCTCTTTTCTACATGCTGAAATATTCCACCCATTTCTTATGCCCAGTCAATTGCAGAATGCTCACATTCAAATGCTTCCTTTTGTGCTTATCAGAGAGATTCATGAATTGGGAATTGTGATCGTGTCACTGCTTAAAATTCTTTGTATTGCTCTTAGCATAAAGTCCAATATTTTGAGTGTGGCCTACAAGCATTTGGATAACCTGGCTCCTGTCCGCGGCTCCTGCCTCATCTCTTAAAATCTGCCCCTTTTCTTACCACGTTTTCATGTCACTGGCCTTTTCCTCTTCATTTCAACACCACGAACACCACAAAAGTGTTGCTGCCTCTCCTTAAAGGGGCTCTCAACCCCTTCTCCGGACAAACTCTTCCTCATTATTCAGGGTCCAGTTTAAAAGTCATTTGCTCAGGAAAGGCCTCCCCCATTGCCAAGATTAGAAACTCCAATGATGCATGCCCATAACACCTGTAGTTTTATTCTGCTTATCATAACGGAAATGAATAGATTATTTGGACATAAGCTTTATTTATTCAACAATATTCTTTAAACCCTTAATGTGGCCTACATGTTGGAAATACCACCCAGTAAGTCAGCCAGAGTCCCCGTTTCATGTAGCTAGTATTTTAGCAAGTGACGCAATGAACAAGAAACAAATATAGATATGATATGATGTCAGGAAATACTCTGGAAAAAAGTTAAGCTGGGTAAGGGCACAGGGGGAATGAAGACGAGTTGAGGATGCTAAGAAGGAAGGTTGTTCAGCGTAGCACAGTGCCCAGAATCTAGAATGTGCGTGGCAAATACTTCCTGAATGAGAGTCATACTGGTCCAAGGAGACCCGAAGGACTAAAAAGGGTAGTGGATATGGCTCACTGGGTTATACAGGTGTGCAGCTTTATTACCAAGTTCCCTGACTGCACCTGGGACAATGTAGTGTGTACGTGAATTTTGTACCCAATACGAATTCTCATCAACCCTGATTCTCATTTAAACTTGATGACGTTCACACCTGTCCAGTGGTGGCATGGCATGGTTTCTTCTTAATCGCCACGGCACAATTGCAGCTGGTTGGTGAATGAAATATTCATGCTTTGAAGAATTGGTGTTCTAATCTGTTTCTATTTATACCAATGATCAACTATTTCTCAGTGAGGAGGAGGATAATTTTTTTCTGTGATCTACACTCTTCTAAATGACTAATGAAGTCAATCTGGGCCTGGCAGATTTTGCCACCACTTGGACAGACGTAGCACTCGTGGACGTCGTGTTACTTTTCAGCTTGCTGGTTCCCTGTTCCCTCTGCAATGATCTCATGATTGGCATTTTGTTTCTGGAGTGTTATCTTTCCCATTTTGCATTATGCTTCTGTGTGGCTTGGTCCTAAGGCACTGCTTACCGCTTCTCTTTCAACCAAGCTTATCTTCTTAAAGAATACTCTGAAGAATAAACATCTTTGATGAGCAAAGTTATTTTGTTTTAATTTTGGTGGAATCGGGAGAGGGGAATTTATGCTGTCATAAATATCTTCTTTAGTTGGAATAAGAACTGGACTTTGGGGCCAATTCGAGTGGAGAGCCAGATGAATGGAGTTCATTCTCTAGACTTTGTTAAAAGACTGAACAGCAGGAAGGGACTGAGGGACAGAAATGGCTCTTTTCCTCTCTTCGGGGCCCTAGCACATAGCTGTTGTGCTGTTACCTGGCCTCCCTTGCTCTGTGAGATAGTTTAGTCTCTTTTTCTATCCTAGGGGCCTTTTCTGGTTCTGCACATCTTCAGCCATCAGTCCACTGCTCTGTCTGTACGACTCTTTGGACAAGACACACCAGTAGCAGTTCATACTCTTACGTTCCTTTTGGCTCTTCTCCCTGCTCTTTTGGACAGCCCAACGTCTCTCTTTGTGCATCTCTCTGTCGTATCTCTATGACCGGATGCCAAACTCAACTTCCCGACAGAAAATCACATATTTTGTATCTGCCATTAACCAGCATCCTCCACCACCCCGTGCACCTGTAATGAAGTCTTCCTGTCACTGCTCATGGGATTGGCTAAGAAAAAGATGGGAAAGAAATGGAATCCATCTCCATCTCCACACTATTTCTTTCAATGTTATCACTTTGTAACTATATATATATATATATATATATATATAAATTTTTTTTTTTTTAACTTACTGACTGCTCTCCCCTCTCTCAAACTATGATCCTCATAAAATCTGGGAAGCGTGTCTGCGTTGTTGACCACGGTATTGCCAGTGCTGGCTAGAGTTAACATGCTCGATGGCTCTCTGGGAGTGACTGGAGAGGAGAAGGAATTTATTCAAGGGGGATTTTCACTTACCCTAAAGGAGCGAAACGGAAGCAAACTTTGGTGTTTTTTGTTTAACTGAGGTCAGACTGGTATGGACTGAGAAATTCAATTAACTTGTGTCCATCAATTTTTGTCCCTGGGGTAGAGTCACGATACTAAAAGACTTGGGATTCTTGGTCCCACCCCTTTTGCGGCGTTAAAAAAAAAAATAAAAACAAAACCAAACAAAACTTGGCATGTTACACCAACAGGATTTTTTTCTTTGTCTCCAAGAAGGCTCAGCTGAACGCTAGATTCTTCACCCAGTGCAGCAATCAAAAACTCAGAAAACCTCAGCTGCCTGCGATGATGTCACAAGACCTTTAAGAATGCTCGCTGCTGCGTTGGGCACAGGTCCAGCAAACACAACTCTTTCTGCCAGTTATTCAGGGTCTTTGACAGATTAGGTGGTCTTTATTCTTCTCCTTCTCCTTCTTCTTTTTCTTCTTCTTTTTTCCGTCCTCCTAAAAGGCGGTTCAGTTTACCTCTAAGCAAGGCATTAGCTCTGGCTGCCCCAAATAACATTTTAATTGAAGTCTCAGTCCAAACAAATGCTCAGCCTCTTTATTAACCCCAACAGTGTCATTTTTCAACCTAAGGCTGATTCAGGGGGAAACTGTCTCACTTAAACTGCCGTGCAACGGAACATGGCAGTTTTCCTCAATCAGTCTCTTTTCTGACCTTAATTTGAACCTTAATCTCTTTTAACCATGTTCTCTTTATTAGCTGCTCACAGCCGTGGCGCAATACTAATTTTCCTGTTTTTAGACTATCAGTTTACAGAGGTATTTCTCACACACCCCTTTCACCCCCAGATTTAACCGTCAAGGTTTCGCAGACCTTTTTGGGAAAAGAAAGTTAATACTTATTCTTAACATTTTTTTTAGTTTACTAATTTAAATAGCTGCTTTGCAAAATGTTCTGTAGAATTTTAGATTGTTTATTTCAGACGTACATAACATTTATATATCCCTCCGAATACACTTGTCATAAAAACCTGAAGAACTGTTTAAAAGAATTACAAAGGATTTTTCATCAATAGACAGGCCCACGCTTATATAATAAAGTGGAAAACTAAAGCTGTAACCTTAATAATTCAGGCAAAAACAATATATTTTTATTTGAAATCTCTAACCTTTTCGTGGAGACCTGAATTATCCAGATAATTGCTTTAATTCCTTCCTTTATTTTTATGCTTAAATACAATCAATGAGTAATGACAGACAAAATAATTTTTTTCTTAATTATGCCTTCCCATTTTTTTGACATTGGTAAAATGAATCAGACTGAAAAGAAAAAAAGCACCCTCTTCAATAACAATTGAAAAAAAAAGTGTTTCTCTATTTGGAGTCTACCTTAATATAGCAGAACTGTGTAGGTAGAAAAACAGTGCTTATGATCATGTGCTCAATTAAATTTATTATAGGTTTTTTATACTTTTGGCATTAGCATGAAAGCATATTGGTTATTATTCTTTATAACCTAATTGGAGGCTTTGTGTCTAGTTACCCCTCTGTTCTCTGCTTAATACAATGGTTTGTTGATTGCAAAAATTGCATTTCTGTGACTTTAAAGTCCTAGAACTGAGATTGTCATTGAAAGTTGGAAATTCAGGCCGGTGTTTGGAGGGTAGGACCATGTGCCCTCTGTGTGTGACGAGGTAGGCAGCTGGGAACAATTGTCTGTCCCCTGCGGTGTTCGGTGGCATTAGCAGTTTATCGGCACGATAAACTTTGCCTTCCTTTCACTGGCTCGAACAATTAGTGGGATTGAATCAGAGTTCTCCTGGATCACAGTTTATTACATGTTATTAAATTCCATTATTTAAGAAGTTGCTGTGATGATTATAAAACTTCCCAGCATCTCCCACAGAACCCCTGCCTCCTTTCCCATATATTTTCTTTTCCGTTTATCATTTGCTTCTCTGATAGACAGGGTTTCTTTTTATTTCCTGTTGGTACTTATTTAAAGAGCTAAGAGCTAATTTGAAAATACATCTTTGAAAGGGCACCAAAAATGAGACGTGAAAAAAAAATGGATGAAGATTCTTAATTAGTCCATTATTTGACACGCACGATTTAACATGGTATGCTTAGCATTGTGCATTCCCCAAAAGAACAAGGCTCTTTTTTTATCCCCAACTTTAACTCCCTCTCATTCATTATATCCCTTCTTGTCACTTTCCATTAGCTGATCATGACATCCTTTGCTGGAAGGGCGAGCAAGCAGATTACTTCCAAACTGGTGTAAGTGACACTCAGAACACTGGCCTAAAGGAGGTTCTGCGATAGCAACCAGCTCCTCAGCCCCCGGAGTTGGAGAATGTCACTTCAATAATATATTGGAGTCTGTTGTCACGTCACTTCTGTAGCGACTTGGCAACTTTCCAGGAGTGGCAGGAATGGGTCTTCTGCTGAAACTTGGGGGTGATGGTATCTAATGTCATTACTGTTGCTGATAATAATAACAACAACAATTTATTGTGCAAATCCAATCCTCTATGCACGTTGCATTTTACAGATGAGGAAACTGAGGACAAAGACGTTAAATAAATTCTCCGTGATCACACAGCTGGTAAGTGATGGAGTTAAGGTTTTAACTGAGGTCTGGCAGACTCCAAGCTCATGCCTGTTTCTATTAGAGGAGCATACCAATTTCTAGAAGATTCAGCACATCTTTACCTGAATGGTAAAGACATGATCAAGAGTGTTCATTTTAAGACAACTGAAAAATATCCTGTCACCAGGCACTTCAAAATGGGGGCAAAGGATGATTGACTGAGTCAGCCAGGGTCAAATGAACATGGATAGATTGTGCTGACTGAGAAAAGAAGTGGAGAATTTTATGCTCGGATCAGATCAGCCCTGGAGATATGAACTGTTCCCCATCTTGACCCTCCACAATCCCTCCCCTACCACCAAAGATCTGACCTTGAGAACAGTTCCTCAGCCTTGGAATGGGGTTGACCTGGAAAGAGACAGCAGAATGTGATGTGCACAGAGCTGGGACCAATCCTGGCTGCCACGCGCACCCTGACACCAACTTCTGTTCTCATATGGTTTTCTGTTCCTGAGAAAACCAAATTTTCTTCATTCACCAAATTTAAGTTTCTTGTCTTCATTAAGCAAGTTTTAGCTTCTTTTCCCAGTAACCTTTGAAATGTTCTCATTATAAATTAGAGAATGTGGAAATACAGGTTAATACATTGAATAAAATAAAAGTCACTTGTCTATCACCAGGAGAAAATTGATAGTCTATGGTGTATATGTTTCTAGTCCAGGCTGTTCACGACATATGCTGGCCAGTGAAACATGGTGGATAGACTCCGAAATCAGATGACTTGCATTTAAATCTGAACACCTCCACTAGCAGCATGACCTAATCTCTCTGGACCCCAGTTTTCTCATATGGGAAGTACCTCCCTCGTATAGCTGCGACAACTAATGAACAAATAAATGTAAAATAGCTGTCCGGTGGGGATCACTTATTGCATTTTCATTACTGTAACTTATGCATTGGTCCAGTGTTCTTGTCTTGTTCTCTGTTTCTGACCATGCCCCTGCCTACTCTATTCTGACTTATTATCCTACTCTATTCTAACTTCGTCTTCAGCAGCGATTCTGTCCCTTCTGAGCCCATTTGGTTTGCCCAGCCTCCCTCTGACACTGCATCAGTGATTTTCCAGGTCTCAATTCCTGTCCATTTAACCATAACTCTTAAGTAAGCATTGCCAGCATCTTCTCTTATTTTCACTCTTGTCTGCTGGACGTATTTCTGCCTGGATGCCCTGCTTACCCAGCCTGGCACCAAGGCAAAACCTGAGCAGCCCTCCTTGTTCTCATCTGTCTTAAACTCCTTGAAGTTAGTGCAGATGGAGGCAAGAGCAGGAGTTTTTGATCATAAAAACAGCAGCAGCATCAACCCACAATCTTGGGCCCCTGGAGTGTCAATGACAAGCTAGGTTCCAAAGATAGGCAGTACAAGGGCAAGCTTATTTGTTTAAACCATTTTAAATGTAAAAAGAGAGAATTATGAAGGATTTTGTCTCTTTATTATCTTCTTTAAAAATCCTCTGTTGATAAGCCCATCTCTCAGAAATCTTTGCAGAACTAAGAAGGAAAATCTGTCTATCTACATATCTATAATTTTTAAATTGGGGAACTGTGTGTGGTGGGTGAGCGGATGCCAGCAACAGGAACGTGGGAAGAGAGGGAATTACATTTGATGAAGCTGAGAGTTCACATGGACCTTTCAGACTTAAAAAAAAAAAAAAAAAATGTTGATTTTACATGCCAAAGTCTTGAAAGGGCCTTGACAGCTCACGGCTTTAGTGTGTTTTTCCAGATGGCAGATGCCATTTTGTGTTTTGCATAAACTGACTAAATTTGCTTGCTCTTTGTACTTATTTCAGAGGCAACCATTCTCCGCTTTCAATAGGACAGAAGAGCTCCTTGGCACTGGAACACTCCTGGTCTGGTGAGAGAGGAATGGTTAGGAGACTGCTCTGAGGATATGCACATATCATCCAATACTTCCTGCATTCAGATTGAGGAAAGAGTTCGGGCCAGGGCTTTGCATTCTCGTTACTGGTTCTGAATATGTGAGCAAATCCTCGAAGGTAAACCATTGCCGAGGAACTTTCCAAAGTTTATCTTTCCAGTGTGCTCATTTTATCTCATTATGCTCTTATTTCAATTACTTTGCATCCTGCCATTTGCTAGTTGTGTAATCCTGTAACTTACTTCCTCTGTTCCTCAGTTTTATCTGCAAAAATAATTTAAGACGATACTTATCTCTTAGGGTTGTTGGGAGGATTCCATGAGTTAATCCGTGTAAAAAGATTTAGAATAGTGACTGGCATAGAGTAAGTGCTCAAGAAATATTGGTCATTATTATTGCTATGTTTCACTGCCATGAGAATTTGCAATTTTTTTCCTTATTTTCTGCTGATTGACCCTGTTCAACTATCATTATCATTATGCTAAATCTTTGGGTCATTTTTATGGAAATACACCAGTAATAGGAGTGGTTAAGCTACAGGTTTTGTAGTCAAACAGACCCAAGTTAAAGTTCTTGAAGTAATAATAGCTCTCTCTCCTCATCAAGTGACTTAATTTATGCAAGCCTCAGTTTCTTCATCTATAAGATAAGGATAATAGTAATAGTTGCCTCATGACATTTTTTGAAGGATTAAATGAGATAATGCGTGCATGATGCCTAGAAAGCACATAAAGATTATAAAGAATGTTATGTATTGCTATTATTTTTGCTGCCCAAAATACACTGAATAGTGCTCTTATACTCAAAAGTACTTCTGGAAGCTTGTCAAGGTTCCAGGGCTCTAGTGTCATGTCAGCTATCCCATCAGAAGAAAAAATTCCACAGAAATAGAAAGATACTGTGATGCCATGACTTTACTGGGACCCTTTGCTAAATAATAGCATAGAATTGAGAGGCTCTTGCTCAACATGGATTTCATTTCAAATTAGAAAACTAATTTCTTTTTCAATTGAAATTGTATATATTTAAGGTGCACAGTGTGAGGCTTTGATGTACCTATACACAGTGAACTGATTACTACAATCAAGCTAAATAATATATCCATTTTCCGCATAATTATCATTTTCCTGATAAGAACACTTAAGATCTACTCTCTTAGCAAATTTCAAGTATACAATATAGTGGTATTAACGGTAGTCCCTGTGCTGTACATTAGGTCTCTAGAACTTGTTCATCCCATAAAACAAGACTTTGGTATCCTTTGACCAACATCTCTCCATTTTCCCTACCCCCTGTCCCCTGGTAACCACCACTCTACTCTCTGCTTCTATGAACTCAACTTTTTTATTATCCACATATAAGTGTGAGCATGCAGCATTTTTCTTTCTGTGTCTGTCTTATTTCATGCAACATAATGCCCTTTAGGTTCATCCATGTTGTCACAAATGACAGAATTTGCTTATTTTTAAAGGCTGAATCATATTTCATTGTATGTGTACACACACGCACACACAATGAATCACTGCTCAAAGGAATATGCACCACATTAGACTTTTTGTGAGTGAGGAATAAACTTTTATATGTTAAGTCATTGAACTTTTTGGGATTGTTTGTTTTATCAGCAAGCATTACTTATGCTGACTAACATGGAAATTGGGAGCTCTAGAAGCAGGTGCTTTTTCTTTTCATCTTTACTTAAAAACCAGTTAATTATTTCCTGATATCCTCTTATTCTTCTACTAATTTGCCAAATGCAGCTAAAACCAACCAACACATGTTGTTTTTCACTTACAAGCTCAAGAGTCATGTGGTCAAGTTACTAAAGGTAACAGTTTTGTCAAGTGTTTTTCCACTGTATGACATGGATCTCTGGCTATCCAGTCTAATATATCTGTTTCTAGAAACCACTACTTGACCACAAAGCTAATGCCACATATTTTAGGATTTTGTTACAGGACACAGTATTTAGTACCAAATATAAACATCATGTTTAATCCAAAAAATAGAAGCCTGATACGATGCAATGTGTTCATACCATTTCCTCTCTCTGGGCACAGAGGAAGACATAGTGTCACTCTCCCTTGCAATTTAACTGGGACCATGAGGCCAATACTTTGTAATGGAATGTGAGCAGAAGTACTGTGCCACCTTTGGTCCGGGGAGTTAAGAGTGTTTGTGTGCTTTCTCTAGGTACTCTCCTCCTCTTCCATAGGGATCTTGAAGGACATGAGCTTCAGATGGAAGCCACTCAGCCTACAACCTGAACAAGGAATAACCTTTATTTTGTTATACTATTCAGAGTTGGGGGTGGGTGGGTATTTATTGCTGAAACATACCTATCCCATTCTGACTAACACACTCTAAGTGTTATAGTCAGAAAGGAGTACGATGTATGGAATTAGACATTTTACAGATTCACTGGGAGGGCCAGGGAGTGGAGGTCAAGGAGGTCACTACTAACTGGAAATCTGAAGTGATAGAATCACTAGGAAGCCAAGTTGCCACCAATGATCTCAGCTGCCTGTGGCCCTGAAGTGGGTGATTCTCAGGAGAATGCCCAGAAGCTGACACTTAGCCCCATGTCTGCCATCTGCGAATGCCCACACACCTGCCTGGGGCTACTGACCAAAAATGTTTTTTCTCTTCCACCTTCCAATGATTGCAAGAGCTCTTCTCAAGGGCAGATTATACCAAGAACCCTACTGGCAAGAGAGCCTAAGAAATGCACTTTCCAGGCTTTTAGCCCTTGTGGTATGGGAGGAGCTTAAAAGGGCAGACATGGTATTTATAGAGTTTCAACAAACACATATCTGGCACAAGAGGTCCTTCCTTCCCATAGGAAAGTTAAATGGTCATATTTCCATCACCCTTCTTCTCTGGAAAGCTCCTTGAGTGTAGTTCTTACTCAATTATGTATCCCCAGTGTCAGACAATACCAGATAATAAATTGTTCTAATCAATTTGAATAGAATGACTATAGAGTAATAGGAAATAAGAAAGATGTCCGCATGTGTTGAAGTTAGATTTCAAGATTCTCTGTCCATGGAATCTGATAATTCTCCATAATGACTGCCCTAGATTCTGCCCTAGCCAAAGCCATTTTCTTTCCTAGCCTGCTCAGAGTGACTATGAAGAGCTGCTTGCCCAACAACCAACCTTGAGCTTGAGCTCTGGGTCCTGTCTGCACAGCCACAAGGAGGAGGATTTGATGATACTCTGGTTTATTGGATCCATGAAGATTGTCAATCATACACATTTTTTTTTGCTTTAAACTACATTATCATATTGGTTGTATAGAGTTAGAGCATTTCTCTATTTTATTCATTTGGTTCTGAACACAACTTTTCCACTCTGACAAAGTTGGAATCTCTTTGGGAATGGCGGGTTTTGGGGTCCATGTTGGGGTGGGGTGGGGAATATTCTGTAATCAACAGGAGGTGGAAGGGTTTGTGCACTAGGAAGGACCTGTTCTGCCACAAGAAGCAGATGCTCAGGAAAGGGAGGGCCAGACCCTGCTGTGATTGCATCTGAAAAGGCACAAAGTTAAAACTCCGAGGAAGATTAAATACATCATCTTGATATTTATTTTCCTTACCAAAAATGAGTAAAGCTATTGTGTCTGTAGCAAGAATGATGGTAGAGTGACTCAGACTGATTTGCAATCATCAAAGAAATGAAAGATTTGGATCATGTCATTAATTAATCTTCTTATCATTATGAAGTGGTGACCATATCCAGCTGAAGAGTGCTGTGTGCATAACAGCACAGTTACGGGGGATGTGATGACATAATAGCTGCCAGCGCCCAGCATTTAGCCTCCCTTTTCCATTCCCACCCACCCTGAACTTTGGCTATATTTAGTTGTTTTACACAGTGTTACCTGGACCAAAGTCTGTTTTACAAAATGAAAAGCATAGAGAGGAGAGTTAGAGTCTTCATAGAAAATTCAGGCTACACGAAGTCTATTTTCCCTGGTTACCCATATTTCTTCTTGGTTAATGTTTTCTTCTATGTTGTACCTGGGATCATGGCTGAAACACAATCATGAGTTTACTTTGTGGAAAGGGAAGTAGGGCATTGAGCAATCATCTAATGACTACAGTCAAGATGGTTAGTGAATTTGGAAAATTCCACTCTCAAAAAATTACTTTCTCTATTCCGTAGCAGGTTTCCTCTTGGCCTTAATTACCCACAGAGTTGTCCAATTTTCTGATAGTCTTTACTGTTGTTGACATCACCTAAATAATTTACCTAATGGATTTCATCGGGTTCATTTGGGAACCCTTTATTCTAAGTGGCTTCTTTTATTAATCCATTTACTTATTCAATAAACACCAAACACTGTTCCAGTTATCTATTGCTGTGTGTAATAAGCTACCCTAAATCTAGTGACTTAATGAAACAATTTCCTACTATCACTCATGGTTCTTGGGGTTGGTGGGCTCAGCTAGGCAGTTCTTGCTTGCCGAAACTCATGCGGTTGCAGTCAGCTTGTAGCTGCTGAAGCCATCTAATGGCTTCTTCCTTTATATGTCTGGCACTGGGCTAGTCAGGAATCTCTCTCTCTCTCTCTCCACTTGATTACCTTGGACTTTTCCAGAGCTTGTTGGTCTCTTGGTAGTCAGACTTCTTACATTGTGACTGGCTTCCTCAAAGCAAGTGTTCTAAAAACTCCGTGTGGAAGTTTCAAAGGTTCTTAAACCTGGCCTTGGAAGTCACACAGGTCTCTTCTTCCATCTTCTGTTTGCCAAAGCAGTCACCGGCGAACCCAGATTCCAGGAGTTGGAGAAATAGATTCTACCTCACAAGAGGGGAATGGTTTGTGCATTTAAGGAAGGGAAGAATCGATGCTATCATCTTAATGAGAAACTACAATAAGCGTCTACTATGTGGCAGGTACTATGCTAGGTGCTGGGGCAACATGTTGACATAATAGTTATAGTCCCTGCCCTCGTGGAAATTAAAATCTAGCTTAATTAGCTTTAGTATGACATGACAGTTTTCACAATCAACTGCTGAGCAACAAATCTCGATATAGTATCTATTTGGTTATGAAAGAAGCAAAACATCTATTCTGATAATTTGTGGTCTGGTCATTTTGACTTTCTCAATAACCAGAATGAATGAAATTTGTGTCTGATCCTTAGCTTGCTGATCACCTTGATGAGCTGATTCATCTGCGCATTCTTTTTAAAATGCATTCTTTAAAACATGGTCTGAGCAAAACGGGTATTCATCTGTTGCTTAACAAGCATGGTGAGTTCCTGCTGTGCGTGGAGGCTGAAACTAGCATCTTTGACTCATGATAAGGAATATAAAAGAAGTTGAAAAGTCAGATTTTGCCCTGACGAGCTTCCATTCTTGTTAGCAGTTTTGATGGTATGCAGGTGGACCCACCTGTGGCAATTACAAAGCAAGATGGTGACCACAGACAACCCAGGGTAAACTACACGTGTGGTATCAGTTTCCCTCTCGAGAATTATCTTTTGGAGAGAAGCAATCGATCAGTTGCCTTCAGTTTCTTCTCCCTTGTGCCATTAAAGGAAGGTGATCTAGTTTGTTAAAGTAAAAGGAGATTTCAGGACAGGAATGTTGACAGAAGAATTGGTGGTGGTCAGCAATTCTCAGGTCTTATCGTTTTTGGCATAGTTTATGTTCTTTCAGTGGTACAGCTCTTAGGGGCTGGGGGAGGTGGTTCATGATGACACAAGAGATACCTTGACATTTCAGAAGCAAAGGTCGAAGCTTGGAAAGGTCCAAGAGCAGACAGAATTCCTGGGCACACAGGTCAAGTTCCCTGCCATGAAGCTAGTATCATGTTGTGCCTTCCTATGTTGTGTCTAAATATCTATGTTGTCTGACATAGCATGAAAAGACCTTATAGGGGATATTTTAAGTAAAACAACAACAACACTCATGTTGTTTTATTTACCTGGATGTTTTAAGTAAAACCAAATTTTGGCTTGTCATATCGATTGTCCTCTATCAAGTCACTAACTTTAACTTCATGGCTCATACTTCATCAATATGGGTCCTTTTCTTATATTAGTGATTCTTGCGTCCCCTGGGTATGATTTGCTAAATTAAACCTCCTTCCATTTCTTATGCCAATTTATTTATCTGAAATGCCTGTCCTTACTGTTTCTGGAAATTCATAATAATCAGATTTTGATTATATCCTACTCTTCATTCTGCTAGCACGTACTTGTTTGGTATGTTTTATGGTATGTTATTTTTTTTTTTGTCTGATGATATGTTATTTTATAATTTTTCATGGGCACCTGATTTGCCCAACGAGATAGTAAGCTGAATTGCAGGAGCTTCTTTATACACCCAAATATGTACATGCGTATGTGTAATGCATGTACACACACATACACAGGAGACACTTCTCAACAGCTGATCACCTCTCTCCAGTCTCTATTTTCCTTTTGTTAGGTTAAAGTTAAATAGACTATTTTGCAGTTACATGGGGCATTGGATCAATACATATGGGTAATGGATAATTTCAGCCTTTTTGTTTTTTTAAAAAAAGAAACCTCAACTTTGTATTCACAAAAATAAAAACAATTCTAGAGTATTGCTCATCTTTTTCTCTGGGAAAATTCTTTTCATACGTTTATGACAAACATTAAGTACTTAAGCTATGCAAGTATTGGGGGCAAAAATGATTTTTTTCTTGAATTATGGAAGTCTTTGTTTAGCTCCTCAACTTGAAGCTACAAGGCCTTTCAATTTCCATATTGCCCTTGTGGGAGTTTATCCAGTTTTTATTGGTGGTGAAAGAGCCATCGGGTGGCTTGGAGGACTTCGGTTCTTCCTCTATAATGTCTATTAGTATCTCCCCCGCCCCCGCCCCCCCGCCTTCTGACTCCTTAAATGAACATACAATTTAAGTAGAAACTTGGGGTGGCCTCGGGAAAATTTCCTAGCCAATGTGTCATCCCTACGCTTCCCTTTTCTAACCAATTTGCTGTCCCTAAAACCTTTTATTTACAAATTTTGGTGCAGCCACTGCATATGTGATCAATGAGGACCAGGACCACTAAGAGAAATTTTCAATCCTCCAAATGCCAGGATTTATTGTGACATCTCTGATATTACATTAACACAAAATAAAGCTGTCTTCTCATAATTAGACATATACTTAAAATGCAAACACTGCTAGAAGTATTAATATAATGATGGGTCCTTATTCACCGAAGATGGTAATGACCGATAGCAGATCTATTCTTGAAAACAGGTTCTGCTTGGAGCGAAATGGTGACTGAGTTTGGGAGAATGACAGATCACTGTAGCCTTAGAGCAGCGGTTTTGGAAGTAGGGTATTTGCGCTCCATGGAGAATCCAAAATGATCCATTGGTGTGCAGAAAGAAAATATTAATCCCATTTATTTATTTATTTATTTATTTATTTA